>PVIH01000140.1:203836-470938 GCA_004025045.1 Sigmodon hispidus
TCTCTCTCTCTCTCTCTCTCTCTCTCTCTCTCTCTCTCTCTCTCTCTCTCTCTCTCTCTCTCTCTCTCTCTCTCTCTCTCTCTCTCTCTCTCTCTCTCTCTCTCTCTCTCTCTCTCTCTCTCTCTCTGATTAATGCTTAATTATGTGTGTAGTGGGGGGTGCATGTAAGTGCAGTGCCTGCAAAGGCCAGAGGAGGGAATTGGATCTCCCTAGAACTGGAGTTGCAGGCATGTGGCTGCTGGGAAACAAACTTAGGTGTTCTATCAGAACCTTACATGCTCTTAACTGCTGAGCCATTGGTTCAACCATGGCCCAATCCTATGCTACACTCCCATTCTTTGTCTTTGTAGTGGGAGCATTTACTCTGTGTCATTTTATGTTAGGAGTCTTTAATTTTTCTTTTAAGTCACAAGGTGTCATAATTAGTGTTTTATTGCTTGAAGAGTTACTATGACCACAGCAACTCTTATAAAGAAAAACATTCAATTGGGGCTAGATTACAGTTCAGCGGTTCAGTCCATTATTGATGGTGGGTGGCATACAGACAGACATGGTGCTGGAGAAGGAGCTTCGAGTTCTACATCCTGATCCCCAAGCAGCAAGAGGAGAATGGGTGCCATACTGAGTGTGTCTTCAACATATGAGACCTCAAAGCCTGACCCCATGATGACACACTTCCTCCAACAAGGCCAAACCTACTCTGACAAGGCCATACTTCTTAATAGTGCCACTCCCTATGGGCCAAACATTCAAACACAAGACTCTGTGGGGGCTATATCTATTCAAACCACCACATAAGAACTTATAGTTACAAGTATGTCTAGTCTCAGACCAGACTTGGAACTTTTGATTGGTGCTGGAACTATAAGACTACATGGATTCTTGAAGTTAGATTGACTTTATTTTACATTGCAAGATGCCCACGAGCACAGCTGTGGGGGCAATGGTAGGTAGGAGTGGGTGTAAAATTTCTTTCACACACGCATGTGTTTGAACAGCTGGAGATGCTGTGTTGGGAGATCGTGGATCTTTTGGGAGGTAGAGCCTCACTGATAGAGGAAGTGGTTCTGTGGAGGATGCTGCCTGAGGTTTATAGACTAACTCCAGTTCCTGCTTCCTACTACAAGATGTGAACAAGGCCCCAGGTGCATGCTGCACTGCTGCAGAGCCATCTGCTACCACCCTTTCCCCATCATAAGGAATTGTGTCCCCTTACATCATCAGTTTAAGCTGCTTCTTTGGAGTGTTTTTGTCACAGTGATAAGTAGTAAAGGGCTTTGCATGAATTTCATTTTCCTTCTCTAACTCTGCAGCTGGTATAAGGACATCAAGAGCAAACTGCAGTGTCCCGTTCATATTCTCATTGGAGTCAATTTTCAATCTGTGTTCTTCTGTCAGAAAGAGCCACATCTGGGTGTATTCTCATGAGGTATTAAAGATATCATCTGGTGGTGAATTATAGGCTGTGCTTGTCTCTGTAACAAGGTAGCTAAAATAAGTAGCTTCGAAGAAGGAAATCTTTATTTGGGCTCATGGTTGTTGAGGCCAATGGTTGCTCAGCCCTATGGCAACATAGTACATCATAGCTTGCTCACTTCAGACCTCTGGTAAGTAAAGACAGAAAGGTCCCAATGTCCCCTTCACAGACAGTCCACAATGACTCATTGTCTTTCCCACTAGGCCCCGCCTTCTAATCGTTCCATGACAATTAGAAAGAACATGGAATTCTATTGTCGTCACAGATTGATGTCCAACCTTTAAAATGTAGGTCTGTGGTAGCCATTTCAAATCAAAACTACATCATAGGCCAAGTTGAATATAATTATTTTCTCAGCCAATTGGGTCTCTTATTCTGAAGTTTTAGAGTACATACTCACTGGCAGTTCTTTAACAGGTTTAGATTTCAGATAATTCTGTGCCATTCCAAGTTAAGCAGTCCATTAAATATAAGATGAGACAATGTTTCAGAGGGTTGTGTGGCAATAGAATTAATCTCTCTCTCTCTCTCTCTCTCTCTCTCTCTCTCTCTCTCTCTCTCTCTCTCCTTTTTGAGACAAAGCTCTCACTATGTATCACAGGCTGGGCTAGCCTTAAATTCAAGATCTCCTTGCCTGAACCTCCCTCTGGTATGTTATTTTGTACTTGACATTTTCATATACAAAATTATTAAATGTAGCAACTCTATACGGTCTTGGCTCATTAAAGAACAAGGCGCAAAAGTTGTAGTTCCTGTTTTCCTAGAAGAAAATCCAGAAAGTTCAAATTTTTCTATAATTGGAACTTCTAGAAAATCAAACTGTGTTGGAAAGGACCCAAGAGTAAAAGGAGCACCTATTATGGAAGACAGCCTCTAATAAGGATGCCTACTTATTTTCATGGAGAACTCACTTCTTTATTTCCATAGCCATCAAACCATTTGAAGATTTAAAAATCATTCTGTGTGGTGATTTTTAAATTGAATAAGAAATTGCACATCAGGACCCTTGACAAGTTAATTTTGTCAAGCATATGAAGTTAATTTTCTAAAAACACCAGAGAACTATTGGTGATCTACGTATTGTGCTGAAGAACTAAGTCTGAACAATTGAGTCATGGCTATGGCCTCCAAAACCTTGTGTGTGTGTGTGTGTGTGTGTGTGTGTGTGTGTCTGTGTGTGTCTGTGTGTGTGTGGGTGTGTGTGTCTGTATGTGTCTGTGTGTGTGCGCACGCACGTATGCTCATGTGTGTGCATGAGTATGTGTGTACACTCGTAAGTAATAGGTTCAAATAGAGAAAAGGAGGAAGGAAAGTGGAATACAGTGGTGACCGAGCTAGCAATACTAGTGTAAACATGAAGATCACCATCACATAAATTAGTTAGGGTGCCTCATTCTTTCCACAGAGGAACTAAACAGCCATCAGGACTGACTCCAAAGATTGCACATTAAATGGCAGAGATAGTGCACAGCAGACGTCCTTAGTTTTGGTTTTACCACACAAGCAGGCCAGTACCCCATACAGTAGCTTACTCAGCATTGTACATTTGACTCTGTATTAGAAAGAGGTATTGGGGCTGGAGAGATGGCTCAGCGGTTAAGAGCACCTTCTGCTCTTCCAGAGGACCCGGGTTCGATTCCCAGCACCCACATGGCAGCTAACAACTGTCTGTAGTTCCAGTTCCACGCAAACACCAAGGCAAATAAATAAATAAAATAAAGTTTTTTTAAAAAAAAAAAAAAGAAAGAAAGAAAGAGGTGTAAGAGGGAACGCTGCTTTAGAATTCTGCTTTCAGCCTTGCCTATTGCTCTTGACAGTCTTAAGAATGATGCTCAGTCTCTTGAGACCCACCTTCCTGTGTAGGGACATGGAGGTCCATGTGATCACAGGCATGAACTGGGGAAACCTGAAATGTTCAGCACATGGATTGTTCCTTCAAGGGAAAGAATGCAAAACCTGTTTTCTTCCCAGAAGGCTGAAGCAGATGTGCTCTCTGGCCTGCTGACCTTTGCTCTATTTGTGTAGTAGTAGAGATGGTCCAGCATCAATCCATCCTCCAGACTTCTCATAAACTTGTTTTTCTAGGTCAATCTATAGACCCCATCTTTATGGAAGGTGTCATATGTACGTTGCAAAGAGTTTTGATTCAGTCACATCTAATCTGTGTTTTGCTTACTTTGTTGTGTGCAGGATTGAGTTAATAATCATCACAAGAGTAGTCTTCATCACACTGTGCTGTGTTTTAAATAAGCCTGAAATAAACCACTCAGGGTCAGACTGTTTGAATCAACACTGGCTAATCAAACTTCATTCTTGTCTCCAAAGGCTGGTCTCTGTTGCTCGTGAAGGTTGCAGAGACCCTGCATTTCACTATAAAAAATTAATATTAATGATCTTCTGAAGTCTATTAATGTTATGTTATTACTCATCTGATTGCTGTGACAAAATACTCATCCCATCAAAAGCAAATTAAGGACGGAAGGGGTTTTTGGCTTGGAATTCCAGGGTATACAGTCCATCATGGCCACATGAGCAGGAGACAGCTGGTCACCTGGAGTCCGCAGTTAGGTTGTATAGCTGGTCCTCGGCTCATATTCTCCTTTCTACTCAGCCCATCAAGCAGTTCTGCCCACATGTTGGTGAGTCTTTCTACCTTAACCCAATCCCAGATAAGCCCTCATAGATAGGGCCAGAGGTTTGTTTGCATGCTGATTTTAAATCCCAGCAGGCTGATAAGATTAGCCATTATGTACTTATATTAATAATATTGTATGTTATAATCTTCCAATGTCTGTTTTGAAAGTCTAGGTCAGTGATTCTCAGTGTGTGGGCCGAAACTCCTTTGGAGAGGATCAAATAACCCTTTCACAGGGGCTGCCTAAGGCCATCGGAAAACAGATATTTACATTACAACTCATACCAGTAACAAATTTGCAGTTATAAAGTAGCAACAAAGACATATGTGTGGGTCGTCACAACATGAGAGACTGTGTTAAGAGGTGACAGCATCAGAAATATTGAGAATCACTGATCTGGCTGGAAATAGAAAGTCATTGGGTATTGAGTAGAAAGTATAAATCCTGAGTTTTAGTTTTGCTTTTTTACCTGAATTTTGTTTGTTTCTTTGTATTTGCAATAGCATCTATTTCAGAAAAAATAAAATAAAGTCCTTCTTGAAACCCTGCTTATACCATACATATCCAGGAAGGCCACAGATCTATTGTCTATGGGTCTCTCAGCATTGGACTTATTGTTCTCCTTGATTCCCTTAAAACCAATGAAGAAACAATTAAGACCAGTTTAGGAATTGTTTACTCTAGGATTGTTGGATTGTCATCAGTGTTGTATTCCCTACTATCCCAAGTGACAACTGCAACTTTCAGGAGATAGTTTTGAGTGTCATGATTAGGAGTATTTAGCCAGAGATGATGCTAACTAGTCTACAAGGTAGAAGGCATTTGGGATTATAAAGTTCAAGTTATCTATCTACATTGCTAATGTGGAGAAGCCCTGACTCGAAACCAAGTAAAACACACGGAGTTGACATGCCTGGACATGCCCAAGGACAAAATCTTGTACAGTGTGTCCCAGAAGCACCCCCAAAGCAGTGGCACAGCAGATGACTGTGCCCCCCTTTAGGCTTCAGATCATCAGAGGATGTGCCATGTGGAAGGAGACAGTTTGTGATCATCACTTCACTACCTTCTGTTCTATCTATAAAACTGCAGACTGGCTTTTTGACTATTTTGATTGTCTAACATTTTACATAATTTTTTATAACTCACTTTTGATATTACTGTTTTCTTTTATAAGAAAAACAATCTGAAACAAACCTTTAAATCTTTTCTGTTGACTCTAAGAATAGAGAAATATCACTGGAAACCTATGTATGTCCGTTTTTTAGGGAAACACAGAGAAACCCTGTCTCAAAAAAAAATAAAGAACACAGAACAACTTCTGGACAATCATTTAAATGGTAGCATCGGTGATCACTCTCTGCATTTATCTTGCTGCTTTATTTTTTTCCCATTATTTAAGTGCTAGGATTTAACCGGGGACCTCACGCTTGCTAAACAAGCATTCATTATACTACTGAGCTACCCCTCCCAAACCTATGTACGTCACTTTAAAAATTCGACATAGTTGATGAGACAACTGGATTTATGACAGGATGTGTGACTCATTCAAGAGCTCAGAAACACAAACCAGTTTTAAGATTTAGGAAAACAAGTTGAAAAGGAATGCATAAAGGTCATAGACAACCTGGAAACTCTAGAAACTCAATATGAAATGGAACACGGGGCCAGAAATGTAGTAAATACTACAGGGCACTCAATTCATATGGGCATAGCTCTAAGTCCCATAGCAGGGAGCGGAAGAAGAACATGGTCTGACTATGTAAAGAAAGTAAGAGCTTAAAGTCCAGGTATGATTGGTACAATTGTTGAGGCCATCTATATACACCACTTAAACTTCAACGAAGTCCTCAGACCCACAGGAAAGACTGAGTCAGCCATGTCTCAGGTCTCTAGTCTCTATAAAAGGTCACCAACATACTTGTTCTGTGACTGCTTGTGCTGAGATTTCCAAAAATGAAAAGCCAGAAACTTAAGTCTTGGAGGCAGGAAGACAGTGTAGGGTGGTCGAGTCTTAATGTATAAAAGAGATTTTTCTTGTTTCCCATTCCTTTGGGTTATTTTAATTTAAGACCTGTTGAAATGTTCTAAATTGTGTGACTTTTATTATCAGATTGTTTGCCTCTTGTGAGTTTGATAGGAACCAAAAAGAAGCAGAAGAAACTTTTTCAAGCAGTCAGAAACTGAAAAGAGAGCTCAGAAGGATCCTGATAAAGCAAAATTAAAACAAAACACCTAAGGCAATGTAAATGAAAAACAAACAAACAAACAAACAAACAAAAAACTCATGGACCACAGTGATTAAATTGCATCCCTCATGCCCTGTGGAAGCAGAAAGTTGCTTCAGTCCAAAAGCCAACTATGGGGTCTTCACTGGTTAGTTATTGTCAACAGGACACAAGCTAGAGTCATCTGGGAAGAGAGAATGTCACTTGGGAAAATGGATCTGTCAGACTGGTCAGTCATCATGCCTGTGTGGCATTTCTTAGTTGACTGACGCGAGAGAGCCCAGCTCACTATGGGCGGTACACCCCATCCCGTAGCAGGTAGCCCTGCTGACTGATTAAACCTTCTACAACTATGGAGAGTTTGCAATGCTCAGGTCCAGAGCATAACTACAGTTTATCTAGGGCTTCCTTTAGCCTACTGACTAGCCATTCCCTGCTTGATACCTCTGAATGGAAACTACATCCTAACTAGAGATAAAAACAGATAAATTAAGAAAACCCCAATTTTCCACCAACCAAAAGGCCTAGGAGTCATTAGACATCATCTTGAGCCCAGAGCTGAGATTTCTCTGCTGTGCTGTCATCATGAAATGATGTTCCCACCAATGTACTAGACAAGTGCCTTGATGAAGGACCTTATCTTTCTGTTACTATGAAATGTCATGAGTCTGCTTCACAAGGTAGCATGAAATTTGAGGTAACCTAAATCTGTGTTTCTGGGCCATGATCACTCAAATTTGGCAAAGAAAGAAAGAAAAAAGAAAGGAAGGAAAAAATAAAAGAAAACAAACAAAAATGCTTAACCTTACCCTTTTTGAGGTTAGTGCTGTTTTTACAATAGAAACAGACACCAAGGTCGGATAGGATCCCTTCAACACCAAGAGACAACTTTCAGTATATATAGCTCTTTCTCCAGCCCTTCTTTACAAAGACACTTGAGAAAATAATAAAACTTATTTTTTTAACTCAGAACTTTTATTTAATTCACTTATACATTTTCTTACAAACTATAAATATTGACATTAGTTGGCTTTGTAGATGATATGGAGTTTATCTGAAGTGTAGTCGTTAATCTTACAATTAAGTTTTATTGTTGTTCTTTATAATCCAAACATTTGGAGCATTAAACCAAACTATATATAAAATAGATAAGAAGGGGGACTGAGAGTTAGGTTATTATTGTAGCCACACCCCCACCTGCAGGAGCTCGCTCCAAAGCCTCTGACTTAGGCTCACTACATGTAGCAGTGTATATCAAAAGCCATAAAATGCTTATTTCTCCTAATTTAAAGTTCTTTTTTCCTCTAGAAGTAGCTAAAGAGCACTTTTTTTTTTTTTTTTTTTTTTTTTTTTTTTTTTTTTTTTTTTTTTTTTTTTTTTTTTTTTTTTTTTTTTTTTTTTTTTTTTTTTTTTTTTTTATTTGCCTTGGTGTTTGCCTGGAACTGGAACTACAGACAGTTGTTAGCTGCCATGTGGGTGCTGGGAATCGAACCCGGGTCCTCTGGAAGAGCAGACGGTGCTCCTAACCGCTGAGCCATCTCTCCAGCCCCAAGAGCACATATTTTAAACTTGAAATTTATGGGTAATTTATAAACATATTAAGGAATGGTTAAATAAGTGATGGCCCTGGTATGTCAAAAGATATTGATAATGTATCATTACCTGGAAGAACACTTGCGTTTTCTTTTTATCTTAGTTGGAGTGTGAAGAGGAGAAAGGGGGAGGATGGAGTACACGTTTAGCCACAATGGAAGAACTAAGTTAACCTGTAATCCCCTCTTGCCCACGGACAGATAATGTCCCAGAATGCTGGAGGCTGTTGTTCATGTAAGATAACAAGGACTGGGTTTTTATCCAAAGTGAACTAGGTTGGTTGCCCCAACTGCACAGGATGTGCTTGTTCTCACATAGGCAGGCAGTACACAGACAGGAAGTATGTCAGCAACTATGCTTAACCTTGACTGGACAAAGGCAAAAAGACATGGTTGGGCCTTTATAGGCACCTGACTGACCTAATTCAGTGCCATTTCACTGGGAATCCTGGATATGGACCTGGCCAGTGTCCATCTCTTCTAGCCTGTATTTAATAAAGCTTGCTTCCCTTGGACAATCAGTGGGATTCAGTCTTCCTCCTGGTAATTTTCAGGTTTACCAACAACTGTGTAAGATGAACTTTCCATAGTCAAAGACCATGAACTTGTTTTAAATGCCTTTGAATTTACTTTTATTTCCTGTTTTCTCTTCTCTTTTGGATGGGGTGTAAGGGGTTTGAATCTGGGGCCTAATGTATAGTAGGAAGTAAATTTTCACATGCTAATGTGAAACAAAAATTCCTTTTAAACTTCCTTTAAAATTCCTTTTAACGTTATAAACAGAATGGCTAAACCTCTGCTAATTTGATCTTCTTTGTTAGGTTCAACCTGCAAAGGCCCCCACAAGCACAGCTGAAGGAATGAGTGTAGTTAACCTCCCTGAGTAGAAACACAAACACTTAGGTTTTTCATTCACAGACCACAGGGCTCACAAGTATTTGTTGCATTTGTTCCCATTGTCCCAGCTGTAAGGTTCCTCTTTAGAAGTGGCCAGGAGCTCAGCACAGGCATACCCTGTGTAGCTTGTGAGATACCACATCCCAGTTTTGCTTCCTGGTTTATGAGTTACTCTAAATGCTGACAGAGTTTTAAAACAATTGTCTCCGGAAGCCACTGAGATTGCCAAGGGGAATCAGCATGGTTGCTTTCCTCTCTGTGGCTACTTAGAAGGCTGATATTGTGGACACCTGGGAAGTGAGGCAGGTAGAAATAAGTGTTCTGGCAGAAGGAAGCACCACCTCAGCTCCTGCATCCATTTCATATCCCCAGAGTCTTCGATGCTTAGCTAGAAGCCCCACCTCTCCCCCTCAACAAACACCTCCCCCTCAAAAGGCGACCCCCTCCCTGGGGCTGTTCAAGGCCACACCTATAGACTATATAAGAGACCTTATTATTTGTCCTGTGACTGACTCCTCCACTGCCTTTCCAAGGGTCACTCACGGTTGCTTTGCTCTGTTCATTAAACCTGAATTTATTAATTCAGCTTTATTGGCTTATTACACTGGTGATGGCAGTATATACTTGATAATCAGGGATTCAGAACTTATCAATAAGATCCTGGTCTTCTAGGAAAAATATAAAGATTTGGAACTGGAAAGATGACTCCATGGTTAAAAGCACTGACTACTCTTCCTGAGGACCCAGGTTCAATTCCCAGCACTCACCACTGTCTGTTACTGCACTTCCAACAGCATCCATCCCATGCCTTCCTCTGAACTCTATATGTCATGTGTGTATGTGGTGCACAGACAGACATATATGCAGGCAAAACACCCACATGCATAAAATAAAAGATAAAATGTATAAAAAATAAAGTTTCACAACAACTTAAAATAAGACCCAAACTGCAAAATCTAGGTCTTTAAGGAGCTGAGAGGTAACTGAGCCACAGCCTTCAAATATTTTACTGCATATTCTTTACAACAAAAACTATCAATATAAAGTTTGAAAAATGTTAATGATATCTATCCATTTTTGTGTTTCTTTGATGCCATATCTAATTTCTTACTTGGAGATAACATTAAAACCATAAATTTAAGCTTCTATGATGTAATTTTTGAAAACTTTTTAAAAGTTTAAAAACATGCTAAGACTCTCCATCTTTTTCACCCTAAATCACAACTCTCAACCTTTCTCCTAAGCATCTCCTTAACTCTAGAGCAACCCAGAACCCAGCTTCCCCACCCGACCCCCCAGGCCAGTGAGTATGGTACATCGAGTCAGAGCTGAGAAGACAGCTAAACGGGAGAAACAGCTTGTTGCCAGCCCAGTAGATCATTAGTCTTCTTCCAGGACTAGGCAAAGCTGTGGACTTTAGAAAGTTCATTTGGTTTCTGTGTGAGGTTTTTTTTTTTTTTTGGGTTTTTTTTTTTTTAATTGTTTCAATTAGACACTTTTCCATTAGGCACCTTAATGTTGCATAAGTTGCCACAGCATCATCAATCCATTCATTCAAAACCACACTGTCTTAGGGTCAGGTACAGAACTTTTGCCTCCAATTCTGTGGGTTTACTTAGTGCTTCGTTCAGAGTTCCTGCAGCTGTGTCCTTTCAGTGACTGCCTTTCAGTGGCCAAGAGAGTTGAGAACTTGGCCAGGACTTGGGATCTGGAGGAACACATGAACACATTATTCTTTTTCTCTGAAGCTGTCCAATTCCTCTTCCGGTCAGATGGGGAGATAGTCGGAGAGTGTTCTGAAGCAGTCCAACAGCTCATCGCTGCTGCTGCTGCCCATGTAAGACCTTTCTGTGGGAGAATGGGCCTCCACCTACCCTGGGAGTGATCTTCAATGAAGGTTAATTACAGAAAAAGGTGTGATACATAAAACTTAACCCCATGCAGCTTCTGGCTTCAGTTGTGGGAACTGCTGTTTTCTTTTCTCAAGGACTACTCATTGGGTCCAGTCTGCAATAAGAGGCCTGGAAAGACGGATTTCTATATTTATTGAAAACGAAAGAGGCTTTTGTTTAAGTTAATTTTTCCTACAATTATTCATAGTTTCAGTTCTCTTTACCTCAGAGAGGGGAATTTACCTCAGACGTTGCAAGCTTTTTACTTGGACTGACTGTCTGGAGAGATTTTTTTTGGTTTTTTGTTTGTTTGTTGTTTTGTTGTGGGTTTTTTGTTGTTGTTGCTTTGTTTTCTGCAGTGTTTTGTTCAGCATGAAGAAAAGCAAAAATCATCATTATCACTGGCCTTCCTCCACGGTGGCTTCTCTCCAGATTCTCGCCAATAATTCTGACTAACCGTCTGAGTCACTAAGTTTCAGATGTTTATGTATTTCAACACAATTCCCAGGCTTCAGGATTTTTATTTATTTATTTTCTTGTTTTGGGACTTATAAAGAGTCAAAGGCCCTTCTGACTTTCCTGTCTAGTGTCACTGGGCACCAGGTGGACAGATGGAGTGACTGCTTCACTAACAAAGGTCCAAGTGTCACCAAAATGTCAAATGATCAGTAAGTACTCAAGCTTGGAGGAGACTCAGTCAGTGATAAATATTTGTGTTCCTACCATGGTAGTGGTAAGTCTTTAAAAAGAGAAGGACATTCAGTGAAAATAATGGAAAAGTGGATGCTTGGAAAATGCAGTGCACTAACTAGCTATTTCCATGGCAAAGATGTGCATCTTTGTTCTTTCTTGTAGCACCTCAAAAGAATCATTAGTGGACACTCTGAACTAACATACTGGTTTTTTTTTTTTTAATGAAAAAAAATTCATTACTTTAATTATATTCTCTTTTTTTTTTCTGTATTTTTTGTCCTATCAGACTTAGGTTGTTTATAGACTATAAGTGTCTCTGAATCTTAGGTCAATTCTCTTTTAAAAAATTTATTTTATTTTATGTGTATGAATGTTTTGCCTTCATGTACTTAAATACATGCCTGGTGCTCATGGAGGTCAGAAGAGGGCATTAGGCCCCCTGGTACTGGCATTGGATGGTTGTAAGCTTCCAAGTGAGTGCTGGGAACCAAACCTAAGTCCTCTGCAAAAGAATCAGATGTTCTTAACTCCTCAGCCATCTTTCCAGCCCCCTTTGTCAGTTTTAAAGGGTAATTCCTAGGATTTGCAGAGATGGCCCAAAGGGTAAGAATGCATGCTGCTCCAGCAGGAGGATCTGAGTTCAGATCTCTGCACTAATACATTTAAAATAAAAATATAAAAACGACAGTGTATGGCTGTGCATACTCGTAACTCAGCTTTGTCTTGAGGAGGAGGGAACAAGAAGATTGCTGGGGTTCCAGGCTCAGCAAGAGAGCCTATCTCATGTTGCCTAGTGACAGAACAGGGTACTCTGTGTCCTGGCCTAGCCTCCAGGTATGTGTGTGCACACACATACTCACACACACCAATTTCCTATAACTTTAAATGAGATAATTTTATAATCTCCTTTCATCTTTTTATTATTTTTATACATGTTTAATTAAAATAGAATCATGTCACTCACGCTCTTCCCATTCCTCTTTCTAAGCCCTCCTGGGTCTCATTTCTCCAACCTCCTCTTTGCCCCCCCCAATTGATAGCCTCTTTTATCATCGTTATTTATATGTATGTATGTATGTGTATGCACAAATATACAAATACAACATGCTGGGTCCATTTCTGTTGTTTGTGCAGATGCTTTCAGAGCTGACCACTCTGTATTAGATACTAATTAAGGGGCTCACCCCTGGGAGAGGGCATTTTTTCTTCTTCTCTTGGCAGTCATAAAACCTTTCTTTGCTCATAATTTTTTTCACAGCATCTAAAATTGATAATGTTACAGTTTTTGTCATTTTCAAAGGATTTTCCTACATGTTATCTCACAGTAATCTCATTATCATATACACTACAGAAATGCTTTATCCTACCTTTTACAGCGGAAAGCACTGAAACATAGCAATTGATCTTACTAGTTTAGACTCGTGTTAAAGACGTGGGGGTCATACTAGAAATTCCTACCCAAAACTATTTCACTGTCTTTCATTACAGAAATTTAAAAGTCTGCCTCTAAAAATTCCTAATGTAAGATTAATAATAAAGCCTGGATAGATGCATTATAACTCTACTATCCCGATCATTGCAAATATAATTTAATATTATATTACATTTATGTGGTCCAGAACACCAGTTATAGTCTGACAACACAAAAATATAATAATAGAAAGTAAAATAAATTTGGTGTTTTAAAGAGTTTATCCATCATTCTTTATAGAATGTCTACAATGGTATATATAGAATGTTCTGGAACATAAATTCATAAGATTCTTGTTCTTCAAACAAGTTGTATTTTTTTCATTGTGAATTTGTCAGGGTTTATGTCTAAACAGATGGTCTTTTTAAAAAGGTCAATCTGTCATTTTCCAGCTGATGAGCACCCTTAACACAGCCTCCCCCCCCCAGTCTAGTGTCTTGTGGTCCACTGGTCCCAGTTTGTCCTGTGACTTCATAATGAGATGATTGAGGCTGAGTTTGACACTGAAGCAATTGGGACACTCAAGTGATATTATCTTCTGTACTTCTGTATCTTCTGAACTACCCACAGCCCCACCCTATATCTATCTACACCCTACCCAGTGGGATGTGTGGCCAGTGGCCTGTATTAACTTGCTCTCTGGACTCTAGAGTTAGATCGTTACCATAACAACATCACTTTTCTGTTCCTGTAAATTTTTTAAAGGTTTATTTTATGTACGTGAGTACCTTGCTTGTGTCTGTGCAATATGTACATGTCTCCTGCCCACAGAAGTTCAAAGAGAGTATCAGACATTTCCCCCCCCCCAACACACACACACACTGGAGTTATGCATGGTTACGAGTCACCATCTGGATGCTGACAATTGATCACTTTGTAAAAGAAGCAAGAGCTCTTGAGCACTGAGACATTTCTCCAGCCCGATTTCTGCAAATTTCAATGATATTGCTTATGAGTATTTCCTGGGCTCAGTATTGAAGAACGAAAATGGAAAACACATAAAAGGCAGCTAGAAAAATGACTCAGTGGCTTACCTGTGTGCCAGGGAACAGTACCTATGGATACAGCCATTCCGCAGGCTCAGAGACCCATGAGAAGGCACCTGCACCTTGCACCCCTGTTCTTCCACAGTCTGGCACTTGGACATTAGTAGCCAAAGTGCTGAGCATGGCTTGTACACACACATAAGTACAACATTAGTACACAATTATTCCAATCGAGGGCAACATGAAATGATGGGTAACCATTTTACCTTCAAAGCAATCAGTATTCCTCTTACCAGTGTGTGCGAGAAAGTAAATATTGAACGCTTCCTTTGCACATGATCTTAGCCAAAAGGTGAAGAAGCCTCTGTGTGTGTGTATTGCTGTTGCTGCTGTTGATAGGCTTAGAACCCGTGCAGCTTTTCACATCCTAGGCAAACGTTTTATCACTGAGCTAAACCCCTAGCCCAACATCTTTGGAAGTATGAATCAAGAGAACTATATCCATGTGAGGCCTTTAAACTCAAAGTGTGCCTTGTGTAGGCTCTGGCAAGATGTGGGAGACCAAGGACACACATAAACAGAAAGCAGGACCTTGGAGGAAAGAACAAAGAACTAGGGCGCTGGGCTAGGAGGGAGCTGGGATTAGGGGTTGGGCTTCACAACAGATTCATAAAACATCGCTTTCTAATCAAAGTAGAGCAATTGCCTTCAGCTACAACCTGAAACAATTAGAGTCAAGTGGTAAATTAGATACAGTATTTTGTAAAAAGTCCCTCCCCCTAGGCCCATTGGATCACTAGGGTTTGGTTCGAGGAAATGCCAGCTTATGGCTCTTTCCAAGCCCTGGCAGAGCGCCAGGATTTTAAGCCCTCCAGGATACTCAGGCCCACTCCCACTGCCCGAGACCGCTCAGCACCGCCGCGCATTGACTTGGGACAAATGTGCATTTAAAAACTGGAGATTGCGGGGCTGGGCGGGGGGGAGTGGGGGTCTGCAGCGATGGGCTTTGGAAAAGTCAAATGACAAGAGGCTGCTTTCCCTCCAGAACGGATCCCCATATCCCCGCAGGGTGCGGAGCCGGCAGAGGGACAAGCGGGGGGCCGCCAGGGAAGCTCCCTGGAGCGCGCTCAGGTGCATCAGGCGCTGCACCACAGCTGCTCCCATGCCGCCTCGGGAATGGAGCTCGGCTGAGGTCGCGGCTTTCCCGACCGCAGGCTGGGGGCGGTGGGATGGGAGGGACCACATCCCTCGCGTCCCATCCCCCAGCGCAGTGAGGAGTCGACATCCTCCTGGCGTCTGTCTTTCCCGCGTTCCCCACGAGAGACACGGCCGGGAGCAGTGAGAAGGCGCCAGACTAAGGGCGAGGCGTCGTGGTAAATGCAAACTCAGGACCCCAGGCTCCTAGCTCCCTCCCCTCCCCTCGTGGCATCCCCTTTTAGCTGAAATGCGTTAGAGCGAGAATCCGCGACAGCTTTGTTCCTCCTCTGGGCTGAGATCGTTGTCTTCCTCTCATCCAGGTTTCCCCTCTCCACCCCGTCTGAAGATACTCCCAATTTACTTTGGTCCTTCATCCAGAGTTCTCAGTAACTCCTCCCCTCCCACCCTTCACGAGGTCCCGGTCCTGCGTTCTACCCGGGCCCCACTTCTGCTAGCTGTAAAGCCTAGCCTGCGAGCTGGGATCTGGAAAGATCTCTGCAAGCAGTTCTAGCCGCCCTCCAGTCAGCGCTGCCTCTTCATTTCAATGAGTTTCGAGTTTTGTTTTCAAAAAAAAAAAGCTACTGAGAACTCTTCAGGGCTGCCAAGATACAAAGTAGCACACGTGAATGAAACTGGAGCCTTTAATCTGGGGCGCGGCTCTGCAGACCCGAGCCTTGACTGTGAGCGAAGGCAAACTGGATGTGTGAAATACCCAATAATGAGTCAACATGGAAGGATGGAGGGTGGGGCCAGATCCGAATTTCTTCAATTCTAGGGATCAGTCACAGAGGGTACCACCTCCCAGAATCCTGGGATCAAGCTCCAGCAGATGGTGGTTATGACTGGCGTGAAAAGGTGTGAGGGTGATGGGTGGGGCTGATTTGTCACTAAGAGTCTCTACCCAGAGCTCAGCGTGTAATTCGCAGTTAATCTATTTATGGAAATGAATGGATTGAATTAGAATGAATGGTTTGGAAAGGAAACACCTTGCACTTAAATAGAGCTGTTCAGGTTGAAATGTGGGTTTCAGGTCTTAATTTAACAGTAATCCAGTCTTTCTTAAAGAAGGGGGTGCCTTTAGTCTGCACTGCTAGCCTGGTCCTATTGTTGGAACAAGACAAAGGCTCTTTCTCCTGGAATGTGCGTTGTAGGGGAGGGACGCGGACAAGCAGCGGGAAAACAGTTGAGATAATTCCAACAGCCAGGTGGACAACAGAAAGAACAGTTACTGGGAGGGGGTGGAGAGCACTATTCTTGCTCATATGATCAAAGAGCTGCAGTGACTTTTCACCCAAGATCTGAAGCATAAACAGAAGGTAACTGTGAGGGAACCCAAGGCATATGTCAAGGGCAAAGAAGAGATCATTGTAAATAATTTGTGTTTTTACAATAAAAACACTTCAGTCACCTTGAGTATGGCAGACCAGATTGGGAAGTGAAAAAATAAAAGAGGAAATCATTAAATTAACTCCCATATTAAGTATATAATGCTCATGGGTCAGGTTACTCTGTAGACAATTTGAAATTCATACTTGAAACTGCAGAATGTGATAGGGTAGATTTGGAAAACCACCAGCAGAAAGTTAGTTCATATTCTGGGGACAAAAGAAGAATGAAGTGAAAACTGGAAGAAATAAAAACAACTGTTAAGAACAGATGCCTGGAAAGTCCCCAAATGTGAGACTTATACTGTGGGCCCAAAGCCAAAGAAAGAGACCACCAAAAATTCAGAGCTGTATGGGAGAAAGGAGAGAAGATGCCTAGAAAACACAGTTTGGTGAAAGTGGATTTGCCAAGAGTGTCAGATGTCGCCAAAGGAGCAAGCAGGAGGGGAGTGGGCAGGGGCAGGGGCCTTTCTTGTGAAGCGTCTTTCAAATAGCCAGCCCTAGAATGCCTAGAGTACCATTGTATTGTAAATACTTGATGCTTCTAAGAACAACGGCATGATCCGGCTGGAGCTGTGACTCAGAGACAGAGCATTTGCCTTGCATAAAATCCACCCCCAGCACCACTGATTATTAAAACACAAAATGAGATAAATCTAGATGTATTAGTAGGATGAATAGATTATTGAAGTCTAAAAGGCAAATGAAAGAAAAGTGTAAATGTAATAGTCCCATCTATTAGTGTGAGAGATGTTTGGACATAGCATGGGGTGCATAAGGAGCGGAGAAGCTCTGTGCACCAGCTAGTGTGGAGCCTGGGTATCGAGAGGAGCTACTAAACTGCACAGTGTCCCCAGGGTTGACAATAACCAGTGTATGATGGAAATGAATGCCCTGCACATGATAATTTCTCCAGTAGAACTTGGATAGTACAGTTAAGAGAAAATTCAGGTGCTGAAGAAAGGAAAGGGTTAGGAAAGCTAGCGAAGATAAGTGTGCTGGCAAAATAGAGAGCTCTTACGAATGGGATGAAAAAAGGAAAAGGAAGTTATAACAATTAAAATACAGTAGGAAAATAATAAAATAATAATAAACCCCAGAGGTTTATTGGGCACTTCTTTTGTGTGTTTGTCAAGAAGTCCTTCATTTAATCTACACAAATCTGTAAGTAGGTATTCAACACTGTCCATTTTACAGAAACAGATGTCCCGGCCAGCAGGGTCTTCAGCATGGACCTAGACTTGGGAAGGAAGCAAATGGAAGGCAGGAACACAAAGAACGGAAGGACAAGAAAAATCTCTCTGATCAAGTCCTCTAAAGCTTTATTATTACAGTCAAGTATTTATACAGAATCTCTGCCTTGCAGGTAGCTGGGAGGAAAGGGGTGGGATGTTCAAAAGAATGTGAGGGGAAGTAACAGACAGGGTAGAATTGATATGGAAATCTATCAATTTTATCACCTGAGGGTTAGGGTTAGGGTTAGGGTTAGGGTTAGCCACTGTCAGAAGCAGAATCTGTGGGGCTGGAGAGATGGCTCAGCGGTTAGGAGCACTGTCTGCTCTTCCAGAGGACCTGGGTTCGATTCCCAGCACCCACATGGCAGCTCACAACTGTCTGTAGTTCCAGTTCCAGGCAAATACCAAGGCAAATAAATAAATAAAGTTTATTAAACTTCTTTATAAAAGAAGCAGAATCTGTGCCAGCTTGCAAACATTGTGCTACATAGCAGATTATAGCTCCATAGGAAGGGCTGCTCTGGAGGACCAATGTGCGTTTAATATAGGGGGATGTGTTTTTAATGTAGAATTAGGAAAAACATAGTTGAATGGGACAGTTGAAGAAGCTACAAGATGGAATAGTTAGATTAGGAAGGCAGGCTTTAGTAAAGCATCCAAGGTGTTGAACAACCTAGAAAGAAGAAACCTGGGTCTGGACAGAGTTATGGTGGCAAAGGTGGATGATTTAATCATGACACAGCACATTTTGTGTAAGAAAAGGGACTAGTAAGAAATTTAAGTCATTCATTGCCCAGCTCTACCAGACAAAGGACACCTGAACAGAGAAGTCTCTCCTTCCAGGGAGTAGAAATAAAGGCAAAGACCAATGGCTGCTCTAAAAGGTTAAATATAAAAGATGACTGAGATGTCAGCCACAGACAAATTGATATTATCTCCTTAAAGCTCAGGGAGCATTGTGGATGACAGGGCAGAAAGGCTGTCAGAGCCTCAAGATGGGGGATGGGACTGGAAACAAACAGGATGTAGGGATGGGAACCATGAACTCATAACAGCTGAGTGTACTGACCTTGGGCCCACAGAAGTCAGGCCCTCTTAAAGGTCAGCTATGAAGAGGGAAGGGACCCAGAGGACTCTATCACATGCTGTTCTGTTGGCAACTCACAAGTTCTGGGAGAGGGGAGGCATGTTTGTGTACCTACTGTTAAATCTACAAGGGTCTGATGTTAAGTCCAAACTCAGTATCACACAGATCACCCTGTTTAAACAATATGGAACACTAAAGAAAACCAAAACTAATAGAGGAAAGGTAATTAGAGGGAGCAGGGGCTGGCTGGAAGGGGGCAGCGAAACCAGGAAGGCCTGGAATACATAGTGTGCATGTAAGAAAGTGCAAAATGACGGGGCTGGACAGATAGCTCGGCGTTGTTAAGAGCACTGATTGCTCGTCCAGAGGACCAGGGTTCAATTCCCAGCACTCACATGGCAGCTCACAACTGTCTGTAGTTCCAGTTCCAGGGGATCCAACACCCTTCACAGATACACATGTATGCAAACACCAAAGCAATTAAATAATTTTTTTTTAAAAAAAAATGTGAAATGACAATTTACTAATAAAAAAGGTCAAAATGGTTATCTGCAAGTCAGTTGGATTGAGTAGGAGGGGCATTAATGCATTATAAAGAATAAATGATAGCATATAATAACTGCAAAATTAAAAGATGTAGACTGTGTTCAGAGGTCTTGCTCAAAGTTGATTGTCACTTGGTTTGGATCTAGTAAAGTCACCAGATCTGTAGTTGACACTTCCTGATTATTTCTCAGGGAGATAAGATCTTCCCGTCCCTGGCTTTTGGGGGCCCAGGCTCTTAGGTCGTTTTGTCTCTCTAGATTTCATTTTACTAAAGTGTTTGGTAAATGATCCATAGTACCTACACAACTAAGTTTAGAAAAAGATTGGAAAAAATCAAAGTTACTGTTAAGTTTCTGTTATGCTTATGTTGCCCTCGTGTTGAGGGACCCCTAAAAACCACCAGGGAGTTGGACTCCATGTAAATACATGAGGGTCTGTTTATTGTTCTGGGCAGGTTCAAAGGAACCCAGGTGGAAACCCTTTGTTCTGGCGCAGCTGAGGGTTTTGACCACAAAGGTGAGGGGTTTTTTGTTTGGTTGGTTGTTTTTTGTTTTTTGTTTTTTTTTTAAAGAAAAGCATACTAAACAGGGTGCTACATGTCTTGGCATTCCAGAATTGGGCAAAGGGGTATGGGGTACAACAGCCATTGGTTCCCCTAGCCCTGAATCTGCTGGCTGAACCTAACTTTTAAATCTATTGGCTGTCAGGCACATTCCTGAGATTCTTTCCAGACTCCCACCTGGGCCCACCCTGCCCTCAGGCATTAAATGCTCTTTTCCTGAAAAAGCTTTGTAATGATGAATCCACACCTTCACACTTAACTCTCATTCTCCTGTGTCCATGTTCATTCCCATATGGGTGGAGTGTCAATGTATGAGAATCTATAAGAGGAAGAGGAGTAATGCAGAAGAGGAAGGCATTGGGAGCCAACATGGCCTGTTGAGCTCTGTCATTGCATTAGCAGAACACGGCTCTTCAGTCAGCACCGCTGTTGTCTATTCTAACATTGTTGAGTTGGGCTGTGGGGCTGGGCCTGGTGATACTGCTGTCTGGGGTTCTGTGCTGATGAAAACTAATGACACCGTCTGCAGGAGAGAGTAGGTCCGAGCGTGAGGCTCTCTGAGAAGGACGGAAGCAGGCTTGAGCTGAGCCCAAGGGTTCTGAGCCGTTCTTTTCTCCCTGGGAGGAAATGATCTAAGGGGGCAAAACTAAGTTGTCAATGTAGCTTTAAATTTGAACAAGAGAGTCAGATGAGTTCTGGACTTGGACCTGGAATAAAATGACTCAGTTACTGTGTGTGTCACATGTCCAGCTTGGAGATGTTTTGCCTCTTTGAACAGAGAAAGCATTGTGTGGAATAAACTTAGAGCATGTTATCTGTGATCCTGAAACTATTTAAAGATTCTTTGGTTTTCATTTTTTTGTTTGTTTGTTTGTTTTAAAGCAAGTGAGTCCATTACCTAAGATTCAGAGCCACCCTGTATTCCTCCAGGGATAGATTTACTCATGACACAATTCATGTGCAAAGACCGCAAAACAGACCTGGAGCCTCTGGTCTCTGATTGTCTTATCTCTGCAGTGAAAACACCATTTCAGATTAACTGGAAATAATGGCCATTTGATTGTTAGAACAGTTTTTTTTTTTTAAAGATTTAATTATTTATTATATATACAGTATACAGAAGAGGGTACCAGATGTCATCATAGATGGTTGTGAGCCACCATGTGGTTGATGGGATTTGAACTCAGGACCTCTGGAAGAGTAGTCAGTGCTCTTAACCTCTGAGCCATCTCTCCAGCCCATAGAATAGTTTTAGAAAAAAATAAATTTCTAGCAGATTTAAACTTACTGCTTAAGCTGGGATAAAAAGACGTTTTGCAAATTACACTGAGGCTTTTCCTTAAATGAGTTAAAACACACTTAGGTAAATGATAAGTTATATAGACAACTGATGCTTCAGAATATTTGCATGACTAATGTCTTTGCATATGCACATGTATATGCCACATGCTTATGAATCTTTATTAATTATCTGTCTTATTTAACATTTACAATAGCCAAGTAAGGCAGGCATTACTTTATTTTAGAGACATTAATATGTCCAAGGTCCTATAGCCAACAGACTTGCCCCAGAGGAGTTAGATTTTGAAGTCTGTGATATCCACCATTACTCATATTGTTCTGAGCTACTGATTGCTCTGACCATTTTCAAGTATAGATTTGTTTCATAATTTTCTTATCATCATTTCCTCTCCTTTGGCATACATGTGTGTGTGTGGGGGGGTGCATTTGTTCAGTAGTTGTCACACACTAGTCATCACACTCCCTATTTGATGTTATCCAAAGGAAGGCCAGGCAAATATCATGACAGGCTCCAAATAACTCAGTTAAGAATTAGACTTCAGTTCCTGTTTCTCGAAACTGAGCAGATCATTTCTGTGGAAGCCATGAACAAAGGACAATCAACCTTTATCACCCCTGACAGCAGCTCAAGGTATGCTACTAGGCCTGAGCCAGCTCTCCAGCCCCTCACAGCCACACAACAGCTTAAGATAATAACCAAAAGGGGACAATGCCTGGGACTTGTCCAGGCCTGCCCCCAAATAGAAAGAGCTATAGCCTTAGCCAGCCCTTGCTAGCCCTAGCCAATTAGGAATGTACTAACATAATTGCCACTAAGTTAAACCAATCATAAAATGACCTAACTGCCCTAGGGACAACCTCCCCCCCCCCAACTTAGCTGTGCTTCAAAGAAGCCTGCACATTCCACTTGGGTTGCCACCATTTTGCCTTTGTATAGGATAGGTGGCCCCAGCATGCAGGTATAATAAATGCTCTTGCTGATTGCATACATGGATGGTGGTCTTTTGTGGGACTTCTCCAGGACCCTAATAATCCACTCTGTAAGTATTGTATCTTAAAGAAAAGAGAGTCAGGACTGGACACAGTGGCACAGCTTTAATTCGAGTACTCAAGAGACAAAGGCAGAAATAGGTAAATCTTCCCAGCCTGGTCTGCATAGATAGTTGCAGGATAGTCATGCATATTAAGATCCTATCTCAAAAACTAAAGGAAAAAAGGGAAATGGAGACTCCTAGTCTCACGGAAGTAAAAATCAGAGCAGAACATGACTTTGGCATTGAGAGTAATCTCTGTGATTCAGAGGAAAGGATCTGTAAGGATTCTCATGGGAGGAGAGTGAGTTCAAGGACCACTCGTTACCAGTGCTGTGAGTAGATGAGCCCCAGGAAGTATGATAAGTAGCATTGTGTATCCAGAAGGAAAGTCAGAAAAAATGCTTGATGATGTCCCTGCATGGTTGTTACTGTGCCAGGATACAACACACTCCTGAAATTGCCAAGGTAAGATCCAGAGTTGCTCTGTCCCAGTTCACCAGTCACACCAACCAGCATGCTGGTAAAGTGCAGCAAATAAAACCATTTTTGAATATGCAGATGATACACAGTCCTTGGCCAGTGCAACAGCTCTGAATCCCCAAAGCTTTGAAGAGTAGTTATTTCTATCACAAGGTACAAGTTGAGGGCTAATGTTGGGGTTCTGAGGTAAAGATTGTTTTATTCATTCATTGTTCAATATTTTTTAGTACTCCACAGATCTTAGATCAGTAGTCTAAGCACTAGGAACTGAACAAAGAGTGTAGATAAAGTCTCTGCTAGAAGTAGCTTACATTCTAGGGGGATGAGAAAAGTCAGAAAACACCCACATGCACGTATGCCACACACACATCTAGTAGTAATACATGTTATGAAGGAAAGAAAAATTCAATAGGAGGGATACAGACATGGGATGGGAAGGGAGGAGAGTGCAGATATGTACTTGTCGTTAGAGAAGGCCTCTCTGTAACAGTGATAGTGAATGAGGAGTGGAGGAAAAAGAATATGCAAGCCAATGTGGTCATCGGCAGAGAGAGTACTGTAAGCTAAAGGAATAACAAGATACTAAATACTGTCAGCAGATTCAATTAGAGAGGAGAAAGTGAGTGGGGGAGAGTGAAGGAGAAAAGGCCAGAAAATCAAGAGAGGGACATTCTTGTGGGCCACAGTGAAGACTCCAGGTTTTTACTTGGCATGAAATAAGAAGCCCTTAAAAAAAGTTTGAGTAAGGAAATGTCATGGTGTGAGATTCACTCCTCAAAGCTCACTACAGCTACCATAATGGGCGAAGCAAGGGCAGGCTTGGCCATTTCTTCAGTAGTCCAGGGTGAAATGATGGTAGCACACACCCAGGTCAGGATGGAGAGGGAACAGGGGAGCCTCCTCAGGGGTGTTTCTGCTCACACTGAAAGGGAATTGGGGAGGGAATGAACTACTGACTGGCACCAAGATTAAAGAAAGGAATGAAACCAATGCCAAAGTTTCAGTCTGAAGAACTAGACTGCTGTGCTGAAATAGGGAAGAGACCAAACTGGGGAGGATTAGCATGAGTTTGGTCTGGCTAGAGAACAAAGTTAGGATGAGAGTGACTGGGCTCTACCATAAACCATCCCTTCTAAAACATGAGTCAAAGGGAATTGGTTTAGAGTCTTTCATACAGAGAAGAGTGGGAGTGCGTTGGGAACATCTCAGTACAAGCTGGAGTGGCTGGGTGTGGACTCTAAATCAGCCACAAACAGATAAGACAGAGCAGGAGAATGGGAGGTGTGCAAATGTTCCCAAAGAGCCTGAGGTAGAGCCTTTGCTAAAACAGAACAGCTGCAAGGTACCCCAGGGGAATAGGGTAGAGGATCACAACGTGAGAGCAGTCAGCCAGGCTTCCAGGAAGTGGGACTGACCTGTGCTTCCAAGAAGGTGAACTTTGGCACAGAGACAGAGGTGGTGGAAAGAAACAAGGACAGACTGAAAGTCAGAGCTGGGAAGAATTAGATGTCCTGGACACCCCAAAACATGACAGGCTGTTGCTGTGGCTCTTGGTCATCCACCAGAACTTGGATGTAAGAGTCTATTGCTGAAAATTTCACACACGTTGATCACAGGGCATGGGAAAGTCAGGTTGATACTAAGAAGCTTCCTCTCTGCTAGCTAGTTTTCATAGTACTAGAAAGTGCTATGCCCTATGAGGTAGAATGATTGGTATGGTAAGATACACCTACAGGTACCTTAGTGGCCTAAATGTGATGGGGACAACCACCACTTTCTGATGGATTTGAGGTCTGCACCACAGAAGTGCATGTCAGGTACTACAAATATGGCCAAGAACGCATGGTTGGGGAGCTAGCTCATAGGCCACAGTATTGAAAAAATTTTCAGTTATTTTTCTAAATGGACATAGTAACAAACTGCCCCATAAATTCCTGTTTCTCAGGCCAGGCCTGGTGGTGCACACCTTTAAGCCCAGCACTCAGGAGGCAGAGGTAGGCAGATGTCTGTGAGTTTGAGGCCAGTCTGGTCTATAAAGAACAGCCAGGGCTGTTACATAGAGAAACTCTGCCTCAAAAAAACTAAACCAAACAACCAGCAGCAAAACAAAACAAAAGCCAACCAAACAAATTTTGTCTCTTTACCCATGTGTTAGTGCAGCTCACAGATCTCATCAGAGGTCTTTGTGGGATGAATACCCATTAATGCAGAGAATGAGTTACTACGGAGTACTTATCCACCAAAAGGACATTTATGTCACACTCCTTCCCCTAAGGCTCAGGAACCATTTAGAAGAAGGAACAGAGGTCAAGGAGGACCAGAGGGTAATATTATCTTTTGTACAAAACAGGACCACTGCAGTCATGAACTCAGAGTAGCTGTGGTTGCCGGCACAAGATCAATCCAGTCAACATTTTAGCTTGGAGAGAAATGGGCTCATAACCCTCAGCCTAGTTTAGTGACTACTGATGGCTTTTAGGGAAGAAGAGTCAATTTTCTCTAAGGATATAGCATCTAGTAGATTAGCCATGTTCCAGTGGGTGATGGCCCCATACCCATGAGTATAAGGGCAACATAAATTGGACTAAATGAGTTCAAACAAACATAAAACTGGGAGAGGTGGTGGGTAGGAAAGAAGCTAGGAGGAGGAGGAGTTATATATATGCATACACAGAATCATGACTAGCCTGGAAACAATCTGGTGTCAGAGGTTAGTTAGAAATGAGTTAGAAAAGCAGGCTGGGTATGTATTATAAAAGCCCACTGTGGCTCAAAGCTGGACAGGATAGTCCAATGGGTGTGAAAAAATGATTTTAAAAAGAGAGCTGAAGTTTGAATTTCTGACCAGGACTAGCCCCAAGATCTGGCCCAGCAGTCCCAAAGTTCCAAAGAAACATACAGAAGCTTACATTAATGTCATGCTGATCAGCCTATGTCTCAGGCATATGTAGGCTAGCTCTTACAAGTTAATGCAACCCATGATTCTTATCTTGTTTAGCCATGTGGCTTGGTACCTTTTCTCAGAGCAACATTCTGGTCTTCTTTTCTCTGCATCTGCTGGTGTCTCTGCTCTGTTCTTCCTCCTCTCAGAGTTTCTTAGTCTGGTAGCCCCACCCACACTTCCTTTCTGCCTTCTGGCCAATCAGCATTTTATTAAACCAGTAGGAGGAACAAATATTGACAATGTACCAGAACATAAGCCCACAGCAGAGAGCTATAAAATCTTATACAGAAAGGTTTTCATGTATAAAATTTTCATTACTCTTGTTTATGTGAAAGGAAAAGTAACTTTCACCTTCATTTTCTTCCACATCTTGTTATTTTAACAATAATCCCTTGTAGATTAAGTCTTAAGCAAGAGAAAGTGTTGCTGCTTGCTATCAGTTTGTGCTCTGTGAACAGGTTAGTTTTCTTGGACAACCACATCCTAAGACTGACTGAGGTTCCTGAAAAGGATGTCCTGGTTTAGTGTTTATTGCATTGATAAGGGCACCTGGAAGTCTGGGTTTACTGTGATCCCAAGATATTCTTTTCCTAGGTAAGCCTTCCCAGGCATATGAGGCAATTTACAGTAATTAGAAATGCAGAATATATCATAATACTCTATACTATAATAAATGTATATAATGTAGTTATGATATTTTTATAGTATAGATGCAAAATATATTCTTACACATATATACTTCTTCTTACAGTGCCAGAGACTGAGTTTAGGACTTCAGACATGCTGTACACACACTATTATTGAGCTGCATCATGTAGTGCTTCCATAAACATGATCTTCTTCTATCCAGTTCCATCAGGTCAGCTATAAGATGTTGAGTTTCTGGGCCAGAGATATGGCTGGGTAGTTAAGAGCACTTACTGCTCTTTTAGAGGGCCCAGGTTCGTTTCCCAGCACCTACATCAAGTAGTTAACAACCACCTGTAACTCCATTCCCATGGCATCTGATATTCTCTGGTCTCTGAACTGGTCTTTGAGAATATGTGTATGAACATAGTGCACATAAACTCATATAGGCACACACATATAAATAAAAGTAATAAAATAATTTTTTAAAAAACATTATGTTTGCATTTTTATACTGTATGATACCAATAGTTGAATGGAGCACACTGTTATCCCATACTCCCCTGTCAATCAGATTGCATAAACAAGAGCTTCTCACTAAGTTTCTCATAGCTCAAGGGAATATATTAAAATATTAACATATTGAGATGTTCAACATCATTCTGTTTTTAAGTGATGGATTTTTTTCCTTATTATTTACATTTAAAAAATAAATTACCAGTTGTGGTGGCACAGGCAGGTAGGATTTGCAAAAGGAGGCAGAGACAGGAGGATCATGAGTTCAAGGCCAGCCTGGGTTACACATTTGGGCTGGAGAGATGGTTCAGCGGTTAAGAACACTGACTATTCTTCCAGGGGACCTGAGTTTGATTTCCAGCATCCACATGGCAGCAAACAACTGTCTGTAATCCCAATATCTGACACCCTTACACAGTTATACATGCATGCAAAACACCAATTTACATAAAAAGTAAAAATAAATACTTTAAAAATAGTAATAATAAAAATAAATTAGTTAATAGCAAAACATACCATAACTGATTTACGGCTTCTAGATAATTGGCCAGATATGACTTGGATTTATTCATGTACCCACAGCACTATTATGTCTATCTGGAGTGTGTGCTCATCCCACATGACATCATAGTGGACAGGTGAGTGTTGTGTTCTCTGTCAGTGTTGCATTGGGGCACACACACACCCTTGTGTGACTCTTATACAACTGTTAGGAACTTTTATGGTGGTTGGGAGAATTTCCCTAGGGTAGCAAATTTGAACAAAAGGAATGTGTCTTCACCGAATAATGTATGTAGATATCTACTCAGGAAGATTGATAAGAAGAATATACACATGTAAGCTATTATAAATAATACACCCACACACACCAAAAAAAGCAATGCCCTGTGCAAACTATGGAGATGGGGCCTGGGAAGAGTAGCTTTGTACTTAGAAACATTTGTCTCATGCTTTTCACAGACTTAGTTTAACCAGGGAGAGCTAGGAGGTGAACTTTACCTTCAGAGGACAGACATATTCTTAAAACCTTGACTTTTTCTACAACTTTCCCTTCCTTTGGCACAAATAGTGTGTCACAGATCAGCCAGCCAGTTTATGTACGAGTGTGCCTATTGTGATAATGTTCTGAGAACAGAGTGTGCAACTTCAAACTGTGGAGAGCACAGCTATTTTCTCTCCCATTCTAGGTCAGTCACTTCTAGTCCTAGACACTTTACCTTACTCTTGGTTTTCAAAAGGCTGCCTCTGACACTCTCCCATGGATCTGGATTTGTAGGGATAGCCCTTTAATAGAACTGCTTCATTACCTAGACCACCTAGCCTGCTCCTGTACCAAGTCTGAATAAGTAAATCTTCACAATCACAAGAAAGCCAAGGTCCTGGAACAGTGACTCCCCAGAGGCCCAGAACCCAGAGAGAGGAAGGCTGGAGAGTGAGAAATTAGAGCACCCCAACTAACTCTCTCTTCTGTCTGTAGTATTTCTAACTCAATTATTTTTTAATCTGTTGTAGTGTTGTGAGGTTAAATTGAACTTTGTGAATCAAATCCTCAAAACAAAAGAGAAGTTCAAAACTGTCCACAGGGAACTTTCCCAGATACTATCTTTCCATCAACTACTGTCAGTAAGAAAAAGGATTTGTCACTCAGACAAACTCCTAGATTGTGTAAGATTTGTATTGGCTAAGATTTGTATGTTGCTTATTGTTTCAACTCATAGTGCATCATAAAAATAAGTTTTAGTTTGGAGTTTATCATGGCCTAAGATGGGTTTCCCATGGCAACTACATTTGATCCTTAGAAATGAAAAAACTTCCATCAAATAAATTTAGGGAATTTTGTAGTTTTTCAAAGTGCAAAATGTCATTAGCACATTAATGACTTAAAAAATTGCCCCCAAAAATTGTAATAGAGGCTCTTGACTTAAACAATTATGTCAACTTTAATGTGGGCAAAAAGAAACTTCATTCATATACTTTTTTGCACACCTCACAAGCAATTTCCCTAGTGTCAGTCTGGAAGGCTCTGTGTATAAACAAATTCTTACTTTTCTCTGTTGAATTTTATGGTTTTAGTTAATTGTGCCCTGATTGAAAACATTATCAAATCTGGGTAAAAAGACTCTAGCTCTTTCCCTGTACAGTGGGACAGTGAAATTGATAGAGATGTATTGTTATGTCTAAAATTCTTGCATCAGTGGTCCAAGGTGGGACCCTGGATTTCAGTCCTCATCTTTAAAACAAACATTTGACATACTGCAGAAATCACCCATTATGGGAGGATGATTCCATGATAACAGTACATTTTTATAATAAGTTTCTGGACTGTTTGGTCAGAGGTCCAGAACTGCAGTCCCACAGCTGATTAACGCCCCAAAATGACTCAGACACTTATATTAATTACAAGCTATTTGGCCTATGGCTCAGGCTTATTGCTAGCTAGCTCTCACATCCTAACTCAAGCCATTCCTATTAATCTATGTTTTGCTATGTGGCTCGTGGCTTTACCTGTGTTCCATTATGTCTTGCTCTCTTGGGCTGCAGCTCACAGCATCTCCATCTGACTGCCCTCCTTTCCATTTATCTACATTCAGATTTCATGCCTGCTTCTAAGATGCCTTGCCATAGGCCAAAACAGTTCTTTTATTATCCAGTGGTAATTCACAGTGTACAGAAAGACAACCCACATCACATTTTTATGCTTGAGTCTCATTTCTACTACCTAGTTTTGCAGTTACATTAGCCTACTGTAAGGCAGTTTCTAATCAACTATCTTTCCCTGGAAATTTCTCTAAATGTGTCACAGAAATAAAGTCATAAAGAATCTAATCATCAGTCCAGCAGCCAGTGAACCTTTGGACTTCTAATTTAGACTTGTTAACAGTATGCTATAATTTATGGTATGGAGGTATCTTTTCATTGCTTCTGGATGGGGTCCTTGGGATTGAATTCCGGGCTTCCTTGTGAGTTCCAACAACTTCTGGTTATTTCACAAAAAGGCTGTGACCATTTCCAGCCTCCCCTGTAGTTCAACAGGACCCCAGTCTTCTCCACATATTTGCTGGCATTTTGTACTATCTGTCCTTTGGACCACAGACATATTAGTGTATGTATAATGATATCTTTTTGTCATGTGAACTTACACCTTCTGAGTCATTATTGTGATTATTGGCTACTCATATTCTTTTTCTGTGGAGGCTAAAAGTGTTTATCCAAGCCCTTTGCCAGTTTTCTTACTTGCCTGTTTGTCTTCCTGTTGTGTTATTAAATGTTTAAATATACATAATTAATAATCATATAAACATAAGCATTTAAATTATGCAAATATGTAATGAAATATATTAAATACATTTTTATCAGGTTATGATTTATAAATACTTTGGTTCTGTCATTTTCTTATTGAAATTTTTTTTAAAGAACTCTTTTTTAAAAAATATTTATTTTTATCCCATGTGAATTGGTGTTTTGCCTGCATGTATAACTGTGTAGAGGTGTCAGATCTTGAAATTACAAACAGTTGTTAGCTGCCATGTGGATGCTGGGAATCGAACTCAGTCCTCTGGAAGAACAGTCATTGCTCTTAACCGTTGAGCCATCTCTCCAGCCCTGAAATCTTTTGAGAATAATGTATATTCTGTTGTTTGGGAGAGTGTTCTACACACAGCTGGACCTGGCTTCCTGATGCTTGTTCAGTTCAACTTCACCTGGTTGATTTTTTCCAACTGCTGGATCTTTCCTGCCTGGTAGAGTGAGTACAGAAGTCTCTCCGTATGGTGGTCGGTGTGTCTGTCTCTCCTTGTTCTATCAGTAATCTGGCACCTTTAGGGAGGAATACCGTGAAGATTTGTATGTTTTCTTCAGGAATTGACACAGATCACTGCAGATGCAATGGTCACCTTTAATCCTGACAATTTTCTTTACTTTCTGAAAGTAAGAGTTTCTGCAACTTCCTTTTGATTGGCATTAGCATGACATGCCCTTCTTCATCCTTTTGCTTTACTCAGTCTTTATGATTAAAGTGAGATTGGGGTCTAGAGAGGTGCTCAGTTGGTAAAGTGTTTCTTGTGCAAGCATGTGGATCTGAGTGTGAGATCCAAAACCCAGGGAAAAGGGCTGGTATGGTAACCTGTGCCTGTAATTCCAGCTCTGGAAAGACAGAGACAGGCAGGTCCTGGGGCTTGCAGGAGCTTTCAGGGATTTGAGGGGCTTGACCTAATCAATAAACTCCAGGACCCATTGAGAGACCCTGTCATAAAAATGCTAAGGACAGCTCCCATGAAATGATACCCTAGGTTGACCCTTGGCCTTTAAATGTACATGCACTTGCATGGATATGCATGCAAGCACCCCCCCACATACACATGTGTGCATCTATACATACACTGGTATATACACACATATACTAAACAAATAAATGTAATAAAAATTTATGAATTCTATTACCTCTTTGTAAAATCATGCCAGATATTTTGCTATACAATCTTTGGATGATTAAATTTAGATAAACACTGCCTGAAACATAGCTAGCATTCTATGGGTGCATATACATGAACACTTACATAGTGTAATATAGAATTCATATCACATATGTAGAATAAAGAGATTATAAAATTGTATATGCATACATACATAATTCAGCTTGTCTATTTTAATCTAATCCAACTTTAAATGCTAGTGAGATTTTCTTTTTGAAGCACATGCTCCAGATCCTGCCTCTAATGTTGCTTTAGCACTCAGACTAACTTCTAGTTTCTGTTATGACTCCCTCGTCTCTCTTCTTTCCCCCTTTATTTGTTCACGTTAATACAGCACAGGATGGCCTGGAATGCATGACCCTCCTGCCTCCATCTCTTCAGCATATCTGTGTGTCACCATGACCAGCGGGCCTTCCTCTTTTATTCATTGGCTATTTTATGTTTGATTTTCAACCACCTGCAGGGAGTTTCCAGAGACTTTTGTATTATTTCTGGTTTAATTCTTTGGCAGAAACTATATTTTGTAACCATTCTATCCTTTTGAATTTTTGAGGCTTGGTCTTGTGTCTTGCTAAAGACAAAAGCCATTGTCTTTCTTACCATGTTAACCCATGCTGTGCTTTTTCTGACATTTTAGAGCATTTTCACTACCTACCTCTCTAAATGTCCCCTCTCTGATTCCCCAGACTCCCACCTAAAGGCATATATTCTAACACTTAAATTCCATGCTGAGCCACACCCATACAACACCAGCATAAGAAAATGTATTCATTTCTAAAACACAGGCATTGTGTTCATTAGCAATGTGTCTAGGCAGGTGTTTTTTAATCACCACATTATTTCCTGAGGATGGGGATGCTATGGTTCTTACAGGGGGCTCCTAGGGAGAAGAGAGGCAGCAACGTACAGCATCTCTTCACCACTGACATCTAATCTTGTTTGTGTGTATCTTTGTTTCTGCTCCTTACCTAAAGTCCTTTAAAGCCCAGCTGTGATGTCTCTTCTAGCCAAATATTTCTCCTCTTGTCTATCACCAAGGTAACACAAATCATCTCCTGAGCTCATGTAACAGCCTGCCTGCTCACTCAGGCAAGATATTCCTCTAATTATATAGCATCCAAGATGCAGAGGAAGCCCATAGTCATAGTCTGGCCCATAGCATGAGCAATTCTCCACCCGTGGCAATACGCTCCTCCCATTCAGAGATGCCTCAGTCGTTATGTGAGGCTAGAACTGGCCACCCCCTTATAAAACTGTGTTCTTTAAGCATGCCTCAGGGCAGAGGTCATTAAAAGTAAAACACTAATAAATGTGAGGTAGAGGACTAGCTCATTTTTCTCTGAGGGCATCTGGAGCTTCTTCACTGCTTCACACCTATGCACAGGACTCACACATCTTGAAAACAACTCTATGATAACTTGAGTCTGACTGTAGCTCCACGGATCATGTTTTGATGTTTTTCCCTAGCTGGTGGTATGGGAGGCTGTGGGCGGTTGCTGGAGAAAGGTGGCCACTGTTGGGGGGGAGGTTGTCATGCTTTGAAGGTTAGAGTCTGGGCCTAGCTCCTGTCTTTCTTTGCTTTCCAGTTTGCTGTGATAAGAGCAGCCTGTGACACATGCTCCAGTTGACCTCTACACTTAGGGGAATGAAACCCTGGGCCACACATCCTTCTTCCTATGTTTCTCTATTGTAGTCATAATAATAACCCCTTCCACCGCTGTTAATCACTCTAAAAATGCCCTCACACACACACCCACACGTAGCTCTTCTAGATGATTCTAAATGCTGTTAATTGGGAAATGAAGACCAACCACCACACCTTCTATCCTATTGATGAAAACTAGAATAAATCATGCATGAGACAGAATGACAATGATGGTTTAGTACTCTTGCCTTTCAGAGCCCAGGGTAGGGGCCATTTCCACTTGTATCTTAGAAAAACAATGATAAGATTCTGAGGATAGCAGGAGGAAGATCATTTCTCTCTTCCCAGCCCTCAGCCTCCATAGGTTATGTCAGGGATACTCTTCCCAAGGATGTTCCTTTGGACCTTCTTGTGGTATAGACAGCCTAAACATCTCAGGGATCTAGACAGTCTGACTTGTCTTTGTTTTTATGTTAAACTTTACAGAAGACATGAAATGAATTTGCATGGACAGTAACAATCTAGAGACCAATTGCTTAGAAGTTAGCATAAGATGAATGTATTATTTCTTTAATATTTTAAAGATTAATTTATTTTGTATTTTATATATTTGTGCATCTGTCTGCATGATGGAAGAGAGTATCAGATAGTAGAGGGCATCAGATCTCATTGTAGATGATTGGGAACCACAATGTGGTTGCTGGAAAATGAACTCGGGTCCTCTGAAAGAGCAGTCAGTGCCTTTAACCACTGAGCCATCTCTCCAGACTGATGCTTGGCATCTAATCCTGTTCTTTAATGGAAGAACCCTGGTAACCTGAATTCTTTCACACTGTGAATCCCTTCCTCCCTTACGCCATCCATCTCTTCCATTCTCTGCCTAGTTCTTCCTCTACCTTTCTACTGAGGCTCAGCTAGCACTGTGTATCAGTTTTATCTCGTTTTACCATATCAGAAATCCTGCTAGGGCTCTCTCACACCTTTCATCCAGGAGGTGACTTAAGTCACACAGTGTCCCAAGGCAGGAAACAGTAGGATTGATTGGTGTTAGAATCCACCCCAGCTGTCTCTCAAACCTGTGTTCACTGTAGCATGCCAACATTTCCCATAGAATTCCCAGGGTTACCCCAGAAAACTGTTTTTTTTTTTACTTTATTTATTTATTATTTATTTATTTGCCTTGGTGTTTGCCTGGAACTGGAACTACAGACAGTTGTTAGCTGCCATGTGGGTGCTGGGAATCGAACCCGGGTCCTCTGGAAGAGCGGACGGTGCTCTTAACCGCTGAGCCATCTCTTCAGCCCCAAGAAAACTGTTTTATAAGCTATTGATGTGAGTTTTTAGGGAATCAGTTATGTTTTCTTCTTAAAATATACACAAGAAAAATATTAAGTATGTGTAAATAATTTTCATAATTATGGAATAATTTGCTTTTAAGAAACAATCAAATCTAATAATTTTGCATGAAAGAAATCATATATATGATATCCCATATGCACACATGTGGTATGTCCTGGAATATTGACAAAATTTATGTTACTATTCACCATTTACTTTATTTAATGAGAAATCAAATTGATTACCTCTCCTACGAGTTGACTTGTCTGTGGGTCTGAACTGCTCAGCTGTTAGAACCCAAAGGCACATTATGTCTTGTGACCATCTACTATCACTTTACATATTTAAATTTTTAAAGTATTTTATTTTTCTTAAACTGCAACACATGAGCATTCACAGGGAGGAGATGACCATGGCAGTTTCATAGAATATTGTGGATTCCATAGAAGTCCTTCTCTTACAGGTTTCTAAAAATACTAGAGGAAATGAGCACTGAAAAGCATTTTACGTGCTCAGTGGTGCTCACAAAAAGGTTAGGAGTATTCAGGGGCCAAAATGGAAAGCATGACATCAAAATGTAAACGGTGGCAAAAGAAAGGCTGGAGCAGAAGTGAGTCATTTTGGCGTCTGGTTAGCACTCATGTAGAGATAGATGAAAAAATCTGGGATTCAAATACATTGGAAGCCAAATGAGACCCTCCTAATAAGCCAGAGTCCTCAGCAGTGCATGCATATCCTTGATGAAAAATCCACCTTTTGGTAATGCAAGTCCCAAAAAGCTAATTCATCTCTCTTGACTGGGATTAGAAGAGAGTGAAATCTTTTGGTGTGTGTGGTTCTGGGGATCAAACCTAGGTTATCACAAATGTTCAGCAAACACAACCACACAGCCTCTTGTGTAATTTTTAAACATGAATCTGCAAACCATGTAGCTTGAAATTTTAGCTTACATCACCTCCGTCGTTTCAGAAACACCATTCTAAGACCTGAATTTTAAAACTGATCTCAGTCCATGATGTCTTCATGTTGCCTGATAAAAGCCAGTCCAAAACCTCTCTGCAGGGAACACCCCAATCTAGGAAAGATTCCTATAAATAAACTCTCATTTAACCTAAATGCAGGAGGAGTGTGAGAAGGCTTTTGTTGTACCTGTTCTCAGGGCTTAAGGCAGACAAATGAGAGATTTAGGAGCGATTGTAGGCACATGTTGTTAGGTGCCAGAAAATGAATTTCCAGCCAGCCTTTTCACACGAGGATGGGATATATGCCAAACTTTTCTCCTTTCTTCTGAAATATCTTAATTTAAAGGTCCATCAATTTACACGTAAGCCAGTGTGAGGGTATAGCGCTCAGAGTCCGTTGCTTTTCCACCGATTTGGCTAGCTCACCTGTGAGCACAGAATGTATTCACGCTTCAAGGCTTTACAGCTCCAGGAGGGATGCTATTTTAAACAGGCTTGACTTCCCCCCACATCCACAAGCCTTCCCCCCACATCTACAACCCTCTACCCTGCCAGTTCTTTGAATATACTGTGCTTTGTATTAGTTCATAATACTTCTGTGGAGGCAACATCAAGAGAAGGAAAAAATGGAAGATAAAACACAACCCCAAATATAACCACAGTAAGTTTGTGAGATTAAGCACACAGGGACATGAGCCCCTGGGAAGCTGGCAACAGTATTAAAGAGGCAGATTGGAGTTGAAGACTGGCCACGGACCTGTTCCCAGGAAGGTGGAGAACAGCTAGCATCTGTTTTCCCCTTTCTTCTCGCCACAGCTAAGAACAAAGGTTTAAGTCATTACTTGGCAATCCAAGCTAGTGAACGGGAGCAGGTCGGACAAAGCAGAGACAGCATCCCAGTATCTATCTCCATCTTAGTAATCCTCATTTTGTCCTGTACTCACTTTGTCCTTTTGCTAAACTGGTTTTGTTCCTTTCTTCCTATGAGAGTCTATCAGTTGCACAAAATAAATAGTTTCAGTATGATAGTTCCCTACCTATATAATGAACTCTGTTAATTCTATGTCTCTCTCTGTTCCCCCTGCCCCAACCCTCATATAAGAAGGTTGAGCTAAATTCTTTCTTTTCTCTTGGCAGTGGGAAATTTGTCCTTCCTGGAGGCTCACCTTGGACTTAAAGTGGGGAAACAAAGCACAGTACTTTAGAGATTCCCTTCTCTGTAGAGGCATTTCCCAGTTCTTAGGAATGTGGGATCTCTTCCAAGTGCACATGCATGTGTGTACACACACACACACACACACACACACACACACACACACACACACACAGACAAAAGGATGAGAAAGGTAACCTAAAACAACAGGGCCAATGAAAGACAAAAATAAAGTCTAAAGTGTTTCATTAAATCTAAGGGGTAGTGGGATTGTGTTCTGTTCTATTGTAAATATTTGTCCCACCTACTGGTTAAATAAAAAACACTGATTGGCTAAAGGCAGACAGGAAGTGTGGTTGGGGCTACAAGACTAAGAAAACTCTGGGAACATCTCAGAGCAGAGCAGAGATGCCACAGAGAAGCGATGGAGACATGACAATGAAATAGAGCAGAAGCAGAGGAAAGAAGCTGAAATGCTGCTCTGAGAAAAGGTCAAGCCACATGGCTGAGCAAGATAAGAAAGATGGATTAGTTTAAGGGTAAAGAGTTAGCAAGCTATATACCTAGGTCAATTAGCATAAAATTAATATAAGCATCTGTGTGAATCTGCGATTCTGTGGGACTTCCAGACTGCTGGTCAAATCTCTGATCTAGACCTAAAAGTAGAGACCAGGAACCTAATACAACACTAAGGCATCACTGGCTGTCAATTACACTGCTCTTTGCCTTCCATCAAGAAGAAAAGTGAAGGTACTACAAAATTAAGCCATGAAATGGGCATGACATGGATTGTTGAAGAGCAACCTGATTTTGGAGATAGTAAAATGTAAAAAAAGAAATGCAACTTGGCATTGATTTTTTAACAATATAACATTTTCCTCCCCCAGCCTTTTAGCTAAGTGTTTGACTAAATGAAATATGAAAAACATTGTCTCTACTCTTTGAGTCTTCTCAAATCTTAGCTCCTGTAACATTGCTCAAAGGCCTATTCAATAAATAATGAGCCAGGAATAGGCCCAGCTTGGATCAAGCCACATAAAAACCTTAAAATTAATAGGAAGTAGTGTGAAGCCAGTGCATTATGTCTGCGAGGCCACTGGACGGGATGCTGAGTTGTGGCTGTGCTCAGGTGCATCCTGGAGCAGTGTGTTTGGTCCACTTGACTTTTTCTTTAACTTCTAGCTATTTTGTTTTTGTTCCAAGTATTTTTCTTTAATATGTACATGTGTGTTTTGTCTCCATGAGTGTATGTCAACACATGTGCCTGTAGAGACCCAAAAAGGATACTGGATCCCCTGAAACCAGAGTTGTGAGATACTATATGGATGGTCCTTTGGAAGAGCAGCCAGTGCTCTTAACCACTGAACAGTCTCTCCAGTCCCTGACTTCTGGGTCAGGAGATGAATTTACTACTGGATTTCAGCATTCAAGGTTGACAAACCCTCAGCGCAGCACATATCTGACAAGGCTACCAGGAGATTTCTATCAAGTCAAAGGCTTTAGTTGTCGTTTTTCTTTAAAGGGAAACCCCAGCCTGTTCAATACACACCTCAGTTTTATTGTTCTTTATGCTCTTTTAATAAACACATATGGATTTTATTAACATATACTCTTTATAGAGGACTTTTTATTACGTCTTTAGTGTGTGTGTGTGTGTGTGTGTGTGTGTGTGTGTGTGTGTGTAAGTCATGAAATAACTTGTAGGTGCCGCTTCTCTCATCCACCATGTGGGTTCTAGGCATTGAACCCACAACTTCAGGCTTGGTGACAGGTGCCTTTACAAGCTGAGCCATCTCACCGTTAATGTGCACTCTTTACATTCAAATTTAGTTTCTTTAATGTTTGAGTTTGATTTCCCCAATGAAAATCAAAAAGTGGGATAGCAGGTAAAAGAATAATGCAGCAAGAGGTTATTAAATTACACAGGAAACCATGTGTGCTGAAAGTCTTCCATTGCAATTATTGCCTGTGTCAATGAGGGGAACCTGATCACTGCTGAACCCGGGGAAGTAGAAGCCATGGTTTTGCAGCTTGGCATTGTGGCTATAGAAAGTGGCTGAATCCGGGCCACCATCCCGAGAAGTAAGCAGGCATATCATCAACTTATGCAAGTGAGTATTACTACACACAAAACCCAATTCACTGAGCATTTCTGGGTGACCACAGTTCTGAGTGCTGTGTATGAGTCCACTCATTACCTTTCACAGGCCATGCCTCTGCCAGGCAGCCACCCATCAAGTTAGGGATGCTTATGGTTCCTTTGAAGGCAAAGCTGTTGAAGTCAGTTGTACTTGTGTTCCCAAGGATTTGCTTCTGAAAAGTGAAGTTTTGCTTCATTCAAGACCCATAACTTTTAATCACAGCTCGGCCTCTGGCTTAGTTAGAGTTTCATCTTTGTAAAGAGCCACCATGGGCATGGCAACTCTTACAAAGAAAACATTTCATGCAGCCGGCTTATAGTTGAGAGGCTAGGTCCATTGTCATCTTGGTGGGAAGTATGGTTTCACAAAGGCATACATGATACTGAAGAGGTAGCTCGAAGTTCTACATCCAGAATCTGTGACTACATCGGGATCTGTGACACACTTTCTCCAACAAGGCCACACTTCCTAGTAGTACAACTCCCTACAGGGACCATTTTTATTCAGCTTAGAGCATCTCTCATACCCTCTTAGATGTGTTGAGTGAACTTGAAGCAAGAGACTTAACACGTAGGAAACAGAACATGGCACAAAGCAAAACATACAATGAGAACTGAATTCTGAGAACCAAAAAGGCCAAATCCAGCTAGAGAGGCACAAGACGGCCACCTGGTACTGGGTTGTGCCTGTCTGTCTAGCAAGTGCAGTGACCCCACCTTACCTAAGGTCAAGCTTTATCTGAGTGATTCTGTACCATTGTACCAGAAGGTGAGACAGAAACAGGGTACCTTAATTGTTAGGAAAGGGCTTCAGAACCGTGAAACAGGTAGAGCCCCACTCAATAGGAAGTGTGTACACTGCAAGTATTGTTCCCATGATGCCTCTGGGATTCAGTACATTTCCTGCACCTGCACTCTTCATTTATAGTTCAGAAGCATGCTGGTCCCATGGATGGTAAACATGCCATAAATACACTGAGTATGTTAATTCGCTCTTACTTATTTGTATCTGACTTGTCTCAAAAGAGTTATAACAATGTGATAATTTGTTACATACACATAACATCTAATTTCCTGCACAAAAATAATTACAGGCAATAAACTAATTTTACTTTATAAGTTAGGCTGTTCTTACCAATGTTTGGTAACTGATGTTGAAGACCATAATAGCCATTATAAATTTATATGCTCCATATGTATTTTATTAGAATATGGGGACTTTGTCAACAGTTTTTACAGAAATAATTTAGTTTTGGATTGGGAAAAATATAAACACAATCAGACATATAACAAAATGCCTTAGAAAAGTTTCATAGGAATAGTGTTTCTAAAATCTTTTAGAGTGGTTATTGTTTGAATTTGTTTCCCTGTTTCTTTTAACTTTTTTAATATTTTACTTTATGTGTATGGGCATTTTGTCTACATATATGTCTGTGGGCCACATGTGCCTGGTAACCATGGAGGTCAGTCAGAAGAAAGCATTGGGTCCTTGGAAATGGAGTTACAGATGGTGTGAACCATCATGTGGGTGCTGATAATAAAACCTGGGTGCTCCAGAAAAGCAATTAGGATCTTAACCATTGGGCCATCTCTTCAGTCCCCTTCTTCATTTTTAAATTGTAGGGTATATTTCTTTTAAGGCCTGAGCATAGCATTGCTAAAAACAATCCTATCACTAACAATATAATTTTACCGCACATTGAAATGTAATGATTCACAACTTTCACAGACAAGAATTATTTACTTTTTAAAATTAAGTTGGTACTCCCTGGCAGCAGAGTTTGCAAATTGTCAGTCTGCCCAGCATTTTTTTTTTTTTTTTGTCCACATCAATAGATACAGAACTGAAAAAGAGTGACTGATGAGAAAATCATGCCATAAAACCGGGATGATTGACAGTGAGGAGAAGGGTTCCATGTATTTGCAGAGCCTGCAGCACATACCACAGCTAGGAGCCAGGCCTGACTCAGGAAAAGCAGTTGTAGGGACCAGAGGCTGCAGCATCTCAGCTCTGTCTTCATTGACAAAGTCACTACAGCCTAGAGCAATAGTTCTAAATTTCTGGGTCATAACTTCTTTGACAACCTCCTGTCTCCAAAAAATATTTACATTATAATCCATAACAGTATAAAATTAGAGCTATGAAGTAGCAATAAAAATGATTCTATAGTTGATGGTTATCATAGCATGAGGAAGAGTATTAAAAGGTCACAGCATTAGCAAGGTTGAAAACCATGATCTGGGGGAAGTGTTGGGTATGAGGCACCCAGAAGGTCATTGATGAAGAACTACAGTAGGCTGGTGGTGGTGGACTCACCTTTAATCCCAGTGCTTCAGAAGAGGTAGGCAGATCTCTGAGTTGAAGGCCAGCCTGGTCTACAGAGTGAGTTCCAGGACAGCCAATGTTGTTAAGGCACACAGGGAATAACCACAATACCAGTAACTCATGCTAGAGTTTATTTAGGAAGAAGAGATGGAGATGAAGGAAAAGAGAACCAGCCATTCAGGATCTTTGAGTTATAAGGGTGCAGGTGGGGGAAGGTTGGTGCATATTTACATGGCCACAACTGATCATGCATATGGATGAAAGGGGTGAGCCCAGGTAGCATGGAGGAGGGGGTCATGTACATAACTGTGCCTAGTCATGCATATGGATAAAAGGGGCATGCCTTGGTGGTGCCATATTTGGACAGTACATTTACCAGGTAGTTACCAGGGCCAGAAATCCTAACAGCCAGGGCTAGAGGGATGGCTCAGGGGTTGGGAGCACTGACTGTTCTTCCAAGGGTCCTGAGTTCAGTTCCCAGCAACCACATGATGGCTCACGATCATCTATTGTGACATCTGGTGCCCTCTTCTGTATACTGTATACATAATAAATAAATCTTTAAAAAAAAAAAAAAAAAGGAAGGAAGAAAGAAAGAAAGAAAGGAAGGAAGAAGAAAGAAAGAAAGAAGTGTCTGAAAAAAACAATATAAAGCAAAGGAACTGGAGTGGACTTCCCTGGCCTATAAAGTCTACCTCTGGTTCAGTGGAAAATATTGTATTTAGGACAGCTAAAAGGCTATAGGACAGTTCTAAAACATTTGATCCCCAGCACTTCCCTAACCCTCACCCCCAAATCAAAACAGCCAACTATGGAATCTAAGAAGTAAAATAAATGTTATTATTCTTCATATTATAATTTTTAAGATTAAAATATATCTTTAGAATAATTAACTAATTAAGTAATCTATGGTAGTACTGAGAAGTCAGGGCCAAGCACTCACTGGGCTCCAGCCCCCAACTCTGAAAATGGCTTCTGAACACCTGTGCATTTCCACCCATCTCAGAGCCAGATAGATCTCTGAGGAAGTGATATTTCTCTTCCTTTTAATCACCTGTAACAGGTTACACTGCAGGGAGGCAAATGATTTTATCTTAGAGCTGATGTGATCAGCTTTTCATATCATTGAGGGAACCCAAGGTAGGAACAGGAGTCTAGAGCTGAAAGAGAAGCCGAGGAGGAGTGATGCTTACTGGCTTGTTCCCCATGGCTTGCTCAGAATGCTCTTTCTTACTACAGCTGACCACCTTCCCAGGAATGTCACTGCCCACAGTAAGCTAGATTCCATATCAGCCATTAATCAAGAAAATGCACCAGAAACCTCTCACTGGCAATCGAATACAGGCTTTTCCTTGGTTCACTTCTGTGATGTCTCTAGTTTGTGTCCAGTTGATACCACAACAACAACCAGGACAGCCATGTCCAGAGCCCTTTGGGCAGATCAGGGTAGAAAAAAAGGATGCTCTGTCACATTCTTTTTTTTAAATTTTATTATGAATAAAGTCATATTTTTTTATCCATGTATATCCTTGTTTAAGCTCCCTTCCCCCTCCCACCCCTTCCCAGTCACTCTCTCTTCTCCACATCTCTTTATCTCCTCCCCAGCAAGGGCAGGAGGTCCTAAGGTCCCAATATGGCTTAGTTCAGCATCCACTCCTGGCAGATCCACTTTCCTCACCCCAACATCAAGACTGCGTCAGGTGTTCCTCTAGAGGGAGTGGGATCCAATGTGTCAGTTCAAGGTGTTTCAGATCCCAAGCTGCTCAGTGTTTGTGGTTTGCACTTGGACATGCTTTGCTCTTTGCTTTTATGTTTAGAGTCCACTAATGAGTGAGTACATCCCCTGCTTATCTTTCTGGATTTGTGATACCTTCCTCAAGAGGATATTCTCCAAATCCATCCATTTGCCTGCAAATTTTAGGATATCATTTTTTCTTACTGCTGACTCCATTGTGTAGATGTATCACAGTTTGTTAATCCATTCTTCAGTTGAAGAGCATCTAGATTGTTTGTAGGTTCTTGCTATTATGAATAATGCTGCTATGAACATAGTTTAGCTAATGCCTTTGGAGTACAAATGTGCATCTTTAGGGTCTATGCCCAGAACTGGTATTGCTGATCCTTGGGGAGATTGATTCCCAGTTTTCTGAGAAACTGCCATACTGCATTCCAGAGTGACTGAACAAGCTTACACTCCCACCAACAATGGAGGAGTGGTCCCCTTGCTCCACACCCTCTCCAGCATAGGCTGTCATCTGTGTCTTTTATCTTAGCCAATCTGACAGGTGTTTTAATTTGCATTTCTCTGATGGCTAAGGATGCTGAGCACTTTTTCAGGTGCCTTTCAGCCATCCGTAATTCTTCTGCTGAGAATTCCCTTTTTAGTTTTGAACCCCATTTTTTGATTGGGTTATTCAAGGTTTTGGGCTCTAGTTTCTTGAGTTCTCTATATATTTTAGAGATCAGTTCTCTATCACTTGTAGGGTTGATGAAAATCTTTTCCCATTCTGTAGGCTGTCGTTTTGTCCTATTGACTGTGTCCTTGGTCTTACAAAAGCATTTCAGTTTCAGGAGGTCCCACTTATTGATTGTTGTTCTTAGTGTCTGTGCCACTGGTGTTATATTTAGGAAGTGGTCGCCTGTGCCAATGCGTGGGAGAGTATTTCTCACTTTCTTTTCTATCAAGTTCAGAGTAGCTGGGTTTATGTTGAGGTCTTTGATTCACTTGGTTTTGTGCATGGTGACACTCTGTCACAATTCTTAAAAGTAAGAATTTCTAATCATTTTGGAAGGTTAGTGAATGTGTTTTTAAAACTTGGATAACACAATATTGTCCTTTTATTGGATACAAGTAAACTCATGTCAGAGATGGATGAGCCAATGCTTAGATTCAGAGCACTTGGCTTTTCTTTCAGATGACCTGGCTTCAATTCCCAGCACCACACTGCATCTTACAACCGTATGTAACTACAGTCTTAGGGGACTGACACCCTTTCATGGCCTCTGTGGGCACCAGGCATGCTCATACCATGCTGGTGTAGTTGTGGACAAAACACCCATACACAGAAATAATAAGATGAAAGTCTTGTACAATCACTTAGTTAAGTGTATCCAAAATAATAATTAAGATAATTAATTTATTTCTATCTCAAAAGTTCTCTCTCAAGTGTTTTGGGAATGTTAATTCTTAACTATGGATCACAGTCTGATGAATCAGCCAATGACTATAACCCCCATTTTACAATAGAGGAGAATGGGGTACAGAGTTAAAGAAAATGCCCAGTGCTACAAAGCTGGTTGGGAAAGAGACCAATATGCAAAATTAGGCTGCCTGACCCCAGAACTCAGGGCCTAAGAGCCTCTCTACTGTTTCCCATGGTTACTTGTTTTTTCCTGAGTTTCCCTTTATTTTGGGAGCCAGAGGGCTGGCCTTCAAGGTCCCTTAGTTCCAATACAGATTTGAGTTTATGAGTTTTATGAAAATGACCACCAATATTTGCTTTGCATTCTCCAGTAAGATGACATGAACACATACTGAAGACATAAAGCCTCAGATGACAAGGTAAGCAGGAGACAGCAAGGCCAGGATCACAAGCCAAATGGTGGTAGAGGTAAGTCAGATCTTAAGGCCTGGGGGAAAGACATCAGAGAAGAACAGCCATGGCCTTGAGAGACTTGGTACTCTAAAGACAGCAGACACAGCAGACATAGGCAGCAGCATTGTCCAGACCATTTGGTGGTCTCTGACCCCATTTCTCCTGGTAAATACTCACTTCCCTTTGCACCCAGTCACTCACTATTGTAGAAGACTGAAAATGATTTTTTTCAGAAAGAAAAAAAATTTTAAAAATTGTTCAAAGTGTGGCTATGAAGTGAAGCAGAAGTCCAGGCAGCTTTGGTTACAGTCTGTGCATGACGGTCTGAGACAGCCAGGGTACTATTCAATTAGCCAGACATATCACCACTCTCTGCTCACATTGGTCCTGAAATTAGACTGTAGGTGTTCTGTGCAGAAACTGAAGGGATCTGAAGAAAAGACCTCTACATATAACACTGGAATTCCACAGCTGAAAAAGGTATCTCTCCCACGGGAACCTCCTTGCATGTTACCACCTTCTGCTCCCCAGTGGATGTACACTCTGTTACAGCGGGCTAGGCTGGTATCTCATGTTAAAACATGAAAAGGCAGACAAGGAGAAACACCACACAGCAAAACAAACTAGAAGCAACAATCAGAAATGACTGTTCAAGAAAAGAAACCCCTTAATTTTGCGATCCCAAGAACATGGCCATAGTTCTGGGGAGACACTTAAAGCTGAAATAATACCTTTCTAAGAAGCAGAGGTTTTCTTTGACAATACAGTGCTTCTTAAAGTAAAATATCCCTAAGCTACATAGGGTGGTACCTATAATCACAACACTTAGGAGTATGAGGCAGAAGAATTGTGAGTTCAAGGCAGTTTGCTCTATATAATGAGACCATGACTTGTAGAACCAAGGGCTAGGATGTTAGTCTCAGAAAGCCTGCCCAGCATAGACAACTCCCTGGGTTTAAGTGCTCAAATTGTGGAGAGAGAGAGAGAAAGAGAGAGAGAGAACAGATAGATGTTAGGTAGATAGATGATAGATAGATAGATAGATAGATAGATGGATAATGATTAATAGATGACAGATAGATGATTGATAGATGATAGATAATAGACAGACAGATGACAGATAGGTGAATAGGTAGGTAGTTGACAGATAAATGATATATATTTTCTAGTATGATAGTATTGATTGAGTTTGTTTAAAATTCAGCTAGATTTATACTAAGCATTGCTCCAGAGGCTACTATATCAAAGTATTGCCTTAAGTGGTTTACAGATATGAACTCATTAGTACTGAGCACATTCTGAAGACACTAATGGACTCATATTCGTAGAGCACAATAGAAGCAGCAGAAAATGTCCAAATATTATTCCCTTGGAGACAGAGCAAGTAGTTGATATCCATTAAGCAAAATCAAGTCTGTGACATGGCAGGAGAGCACAAATAGGATTTGTTTCTGCAATTAAAAGTACATGCACTTCAGTAGCTGTTCTTGATCTCTGTTCACCGACTGTCTCCGCTCCCCCTGCCTTAGAGGCAGCTGACACGGGGCACCTGGCTTTCCCAGCCTCCTTTGCACTAAGCTATGGGTTTTTGTCATGGGAAAGAGGCCTTGCTGAGAATCTTCCAGAGGAAAATATTTTCTTCCACAGTTTAAAAAAAAAAATACAGGAATGTAAGAAATTGTTTTCTGCAGAGCAACATACTACTTTAAGTGAACTCTGGATCTGTGGTGGTTTTCTTGGGATCATGAGATGACCAAGTCTAAACGTTTGACTACGACTGAAGATGGAAGGGAGGAAAGGGGCAGAGCTTGGGTCCTCAATGGTACCATTGAGCCAGCACCTTATTGACTAATGGGAAAATGGGCTTATATGGCGTATGGTTCATAACAGAAGATCTCAAGTTTAGGTGGCAAGACAGAGTCTTGAAGAGAGATGCTGTTGCCAGGGTTCTGGTGGACACAGTGCTGTGTAACCCATTCTCTTCACGAATAGTCACACCGTCTGGTCCTGTTCTGTGTGACAAGGTTTTAGGCAGTAAGCAAAATCAATTCCTTGACATTTCCAACTTTACCTTTTTGGTAAGTCACATTGGAAATAAAATGGAAAATATGAAATATATCAGTGGAAAGTACTATGAAGAAAACTAAAGTGGGTTGGAGTGAGGAGGTGGGCTTGAAGGAAATGGGGCCCAAGATTAGGGCAGCTAGCTGCTATTTGCAGGCATTTGAAGCAGAGACTTGGAGAAAACAGGGGTGCAAACCATATGAAGTCAATTCTGAAAAATGGAGACAGGGAGGCTAGAGGCCCTTAGTGGGGGTGTATTTGGTACATTTGAAGAAAAGCATAGGCAGCCACAGAAAAGTCAGCTGGTCATATTAGGCAACTAAGAGAGGTAAACACAGTAAAATACTGTAGAATCTGGCAGGCCATGGCATGAGTGTAGCCTTTTGCTCTGAGAAGGTGGGAAGTTTTTCTTGGGATTCGAGTTGAGTAGTATGATCTGACTGGTGTTTCAGGGATTGAGTCAGGGATCAAATCGGGGAGATGTTTGGGAATTCAGTGCAATGAAAGACAATGGTAACTTGAGCCAGGACAGTAACCAAAGGCCTGGTGAGAAGTACATTCTTTAGGGATTCAATCCTGGAGGACTTTAGCTAGAGCAAAAGCATGACCTGGGTTGTCAGTCACTGATAAGGAGGAGAGGGAACCAGGAGTTTGATTTGGGCCTGTTTGCTCTTAGCATCCAAGTTGGGTAGGCAGCTGGATGTGTCGCTCAGGAGGTTGAGTGAGATTATCATTTAAAATGATGTTGTCTTGATAAAGAATGGATCTAGGGAATGAGAGCACATAGAGAGAATTCTACATAGAACATACTTAGGGGCAGAGTCTGGGGCTTATGAATACTTAGAAACTAGGAGAACAGGATAAAACCAGTGAAGAAGCATGAGGAGGAGCCTGCCACAGGGACCCATGACCTGGAAGGCAAGTGGAGAGAGATTGTTCCACTGCCAGAGAGAAGCAATTGATCCACAAATCAGGATGACCAATACCACCTGTCATTTCTGCCCTTGGAAGACAGAGACAGGAAGATTGCAAGTCTGAGGTCAGCCTGGATTACACAGATTCTATCTCAAAACTCAAAACCGCCAAAGCATCAAAGCAAACAGCAAACCAAGAAGATTGAAATCTGACTACCATACTTACCAAGATAAACATGTGGCCTGAACTAACAAACCGTGATGTGCAGCCACAGCAATGCATCCAAAGAGTCAAAGCAAGCAGAGTCAAGCTTGAAAGTAATCCCATGGCCAGGCAGCTTGTGTGATTCTCACCTTGCCTGTGGAATCACGGGAACCTACTTTGTGAAGGGGTCACCGAAAAGAAATTGAGAAGCTCTGGTGTGTTGATTACCATTGAGCAGAGGAAGGTCTATGAAGTTTTGTCTGTGTAGAAACTGTGCTAACAGAAGCTTGTCCAAATGTCAGAAGCCTTTGAAGAAAGCACAACACAAAGCAATATGGAAACCATAAGCACAATACAGAATACAGAGGAAACATGCTTCTGGGCTGAGTGTGCTGATGCACACCCTTGGTCCTAGCAGCACTGGAGTTTAAGGCCAACCTAGGCTGAGTAGGAAGACCAGAGGTGTGTGTGTGTGTGTGTGTATGTGTGTGTGTATGTATGTGTGTGTATGTGTATGTGTGCAGTGAGGTGACTCAGCTGATAAATGCACCTGTCACTAAGCCTGAAAACCTGAGTTCAATGGTGTCTGAAACCTGCATAATGGAAGAAGAGAACTAACTCCAAGTTGACCTCTGACCTCCACATGCACTTTGTAGCATGTACACAAACAAATAAAAATGTAGCAATTTTTTTTTTTTTAAAAAAAAGATATGATCAGTACAAATTTCAGTATGGTATACTCTGTTTTGGTACCAAGTCACTGAATATTTCTGATCATAGTGTTCTCCCTAGTAAAACAAAGGCAAATGGTCAAATCTCACAAGAGGATATTTTATGAGTAATAAATTGAATGCCATAAAGATGAGCACTAGTGCTATATTATCCTAACATGGGATCAATAAACAAAGCTATTATTATTGCCACTGTCTCAAAGTAAGGCCTGATGTATCATTATTTGCATTGACCTGAGTATAGCCAGAGAAGGAAGTGCTACAGTTTTTTATAAAATTCCCTGAAAGGCATTTCCATGGGCTGGACCTGATATGAAGCAAAGCAGGACTTGATATCTTCCAAAATAAATGTCATTGACTTCTCTGAAATTCTTCCCTTTAAACCAGTTTTCAAATTTGTTAGGTTAGGATACTCCTGCACCCATGGGAGGCCCGGGGCCAGTGAACACCTTGTAGCCTGAGGGTGTTGGCAAGCCAAGAAGAATGTGGTTGCCAGGCACTAAGTGGCCTCAGGCTCACCTTTGTTCTGTTTTTTTTCCCCTTGATCGAATTTATTTTCACACTGAAGTTCTGTGTCCATAAGGGCGTTGGTTTTCTTCTCCCTGGCTCCCAAAACAGAAAGCAGATAGCAAATGCCTAAGGTCTAAGTCTTTGAGAGCACATCTTGGCTTCCTTTTTATTTTCACAGAAGCTAGCAGAAATAGTCACATTCCTTACTCTTGGAGAAAATATTTAAAACTTTAGCAAGTGGGTTCAGTGTCTAAAACAATGTTTACTTGGGGCTATTATTAACTTCATTTTCTTCTTTAAATATATGATTTTTGAGTTCTGAACCTATGATTTATTTTTGTCTATCTGGCTTGAAACGTTATAGCTTATAGCCCTGGAGCTGAGACAGTCAAGAAACAGTGTGGGTTTTGAATTTCAGTTTTTGTCTTTCAATTTATCAACATTTAAAAAAAAAAATTAAGGCACATAGATTTCTCAGAAGTCTAATGATTTCCCTGGGGGAAACATAAAATTTCATTAGTCCCTGGATTTAAAAATCTTCTATCTCTTTTTAAAAATAACCATGGAGGGGCTGGAGAGATGGCTCAGCGGTTAAGAGCACCGTCTGCTCTTCCAGAGGACCCGGGTTCGATTCCCAGCACCCACATGGCAGCTAACAACTGTCTGTAGTTCCAGTTCCAGGCAAACACCAAGGCAAATAAACAAATAAATAAATAAAGTTAAAAAAAAATAACCATGGAAATCCTGTTCCTACCCTGAGATTCAAGGAAGATTTGTTCATGTTTCTGAAGCCAGCTGCTCCGTTTGCTGCCTTCAGGAGGTGAGTGCTCATCTCTGTGTTAGAGAGAAACAAATTCTGGAACTTGCTTTGAAATCATTGGGCCAAAGGGTTTTATCTTTATTGGCTTCTGAAAAAATGAAAATATACTCTAATTGAGGAATACTTAATCATTTGGGCAGACGTAGACAGGTCATTTTGGTTACTTCTCAGCACTTAGATAACGCCTGCTTTGGTTCTAACTTCTTGGTTGTCATGATCATAGGGGAATCTTACTTAATCTGTTATCTGAGCATAAAGAATGATGAGCTTGGACTTGACGTGAGTTAAAGGGTTTGGAGCCATAATAACAATAACACCCAACAGAGGAATTTATAATAATTAGAAAATCACACAATTGATCACCTCGGAAACCTAATCAATACGTGTCCAGTTATCCAAGGGATCAAGCTAAAGGGAGCAGTTGGCAGAGTTCCCTGCCTGTATCATACTCTCATTTCTAAGCTAAGCAGCCTCTGAGCCAACCAGGGAAGTTAACTGTTCACTTATCCGCTTCTGCAATTGCTTTGCTAGGCCACTCCACCTGGAAAGTGGCAGGCATTAAACCATACTGTTTTTTTCCACAAAATGCTTCACAATTCTGCTGATAAAAGGGAGGGACCATTTAGATGCCGTGTTTATATTTTATTTTATGTAAAGATCGTTATACTATACTGTCAAATCTGCTTTCAAAACATAGCACATGGAACAATCTCTATTTTGGTAAACACCTGTAGCTTTGAAATCAGGAAAGAGAAGCTTTCAGGGCAGATGGAAGCATCATGGTCTGGTTTGTAGTTGCAGAAGATGGCAGGGATTTTGTGCTTAGGATGGAATGGACAACAGGGCAGAATCAGAAAAACCAGATAAAAGGTTGCCATAGAGAGCTGGGTGGGAGCTGGCAAACCAGGGTGGAAGGACTGTGGGCCTGAGAAGTGTGAGATTCTGTGTACAGTGTGGTCAGAACCAGGACTGCATGGGAGGTGGAACAGAGAGTACGGTGTCAAAAATGACCTCATAGTTTAAGAAACAGGCAACTGATTGGACAAAATAATTTCTAAAAGAATCTGCCATGTGTCCAAATACATAATGCACTTATAACTCATTCAAAAAAGGACAAGGAAGCAAAGTTTTTTAATTGTTGGAGAGTTAACTAGGCCCTCTCCCAAGGAAAGACAGATAGGTAGTAAATGAAAAAGCTAGAAGATTTTCAGCATCATTAAACATGGGGGTTGGAGGATAGATTCCAAGCAAAATCCAGAGACCATACCCTTCACACCTACTAGGATGCGCAAAATTCAGAAGCAAAGTAGTAACAGTTGTTGGTGGGTGGGGACACTGGAACCCTCTGGTGAGAATGTATAATAGGTTGAAATTACTTTGGCAGTTTCTTATAAAGTAAACGCACCCTTAACATGACCCACAGCCCTTCACCTAGGCATTTATCCAAATAAAATGAAGACATTTTTTCCACCAAGGCTGGTCTGCAAATGTTCATGACTACTGTATTCATAATAACTCAAATTATACCATTCCAAATAGCCTCAACGGTTAAAGGGGTGGGCAAATGGTAGTGTGCTCATGAATTTCACAGCATGGAATTGAACAGGAAGACACTGCATGGGAGGAAAGTGGCGGCCAGGATGCAGCCTGAAAAAGCCCTGGTGTGAATTAGGCTCAAAGAGCTGGATGCAAAAGGCTACATGACTACATTTGAATGGAACTCTGGGAAAAAAAAACGGTTACAGAAGAAAACAAAGCAACATGTGTTAAGAGGCCACAGTCAGAGCAAAGAGATGATTTAAAACCAGCACCAAGCCAGAAGATGGCTTTATTCCCAGCTCAAAGAAGGCAGAGGCAAGTGAATCTCTGAGAGTTACAGGACAGACCAGAGCTAGTACACAGAGAAACGTTGTCTCAAAAAAATGAAACAACAAGATTAATAAATTTAGAAAAATAAGAAAGTATAAAATAAAAGGGATACCAGAAGCTGTGTGGGGCAGCATAGTTTGCTGTGTCAGGATTATCATAAAGAACTTGAGCCTGAATGCATTTGTCATAATTCACTGAATGAAATACTAGTATTGATGTATGTGCTTTTTATTCCTAAAAGAAATTGATGCTTTTGTAAAAATAATTCTGAATATCACTGTTTTATGTTTGAGACTGGCACATTGTAATTAAGATTTGATAATGAATATGCAGATATTTTATGCTTGAACAATTTTAATATATATAATATACATATATTATATATACATATATATACATATAAACCTAACTCTCTTATGCGTCTCCCTCCTCAGCTGTAAGGTGTAATCATAGTTACTGACTTTGGTTGTTTTTTTTCTTAAATAACAAAAAGTCATGTGTAATAACAATTGTCGTTAATTATATTGAATGTCGATTGCCTCCAGTTCAGTTTAATTTAGCTCAGTACAGTGGTAGTTTGTTTTATATTCTCTTGCAGTAAAATTTAAGTGGGCTTGAACTACTTTGTAGGCTTCTAATTTTGCACACTGGAGTTAGTTTTGGTAAAGCGGGTGGATATGTAATTAGAGGGAAGCGCTCTACCCTATCCTGACAGCCAGGAAGATGAGGTTTTCAGCTGTTTCACACTCAGCTCACATCGAGGATAGCATTCACTTGGGCATTGTCTTAACTGCCTCCACCTGACACAGGGTCCTTCCCACTCTACACAGAACAAATTTTAAAATACATGAATTGTTTACTGACTTGTTTGTGGTCAGCCAGCTTGTAAAATGAAAATTATGACTTAGGTTACCAGGCTTTCAAAGTGCTCTGCTTTCCTCAACCCCCCTCCCTCACTCCACCCTCCAGTTCCTCCCACAAGGCAGAGCTAGGGGGTAGCCTAAGAAATAGAGCACCCTGAAGACTGAGTTGGATACCCCACACCCTTTTATATGAGAAGTATCAAGATTGTGATTTTCTGAATCCTCAGCTATTGTTAGCTCACTGGACAAGGTTGTGTATTTTATAAATTCTAGATAGGAAACCAACATTGCCAGTAGTGTCTGGCCATAGGCACTGAAGGTTTTGTGATGCTATAATTAGCATCCATCATTTCAGTGGGGAGCTAAGAGGTCCCTGGACTTGGCATAGGAATCAAGATAAAACAAACTATCATTTTTGTGGTTAGAGAATAAACTACGGAAGGAGAACATATGAAATCCAAGTGTCACTAATGTATCAGTCCTTCGCTATCACACAAAAGGACTTTGTCTTAGTCAGAGTCACTATTGATCATGTCCTTTTAAAAAGCAAGTTGGAGAGGAAAGGGTTTATTTGACTTACGCTTTCACATCATTGCGGTAGCTAAAGTTGCTAATCCTAGACAATTCAGAATGTGCCCAGCCCCAGAAACAGCCTGCACTTCAGCCTTTTCTCTGCAAATGTGTACCATTTGTATCCTAACTAGTTAGGATAACTATTGCTATGATGAAACACCATGACCAAAGTAACTTGGGAAGGAAAGAATTTATTTGGCTCACACATCTATATCACTGTTTATCATCGAAGAAAGTCAGGACAGGAACTTAAGCAGGGCAGGATCCTGGAGGCAGGAGCTGATACAGAGGCCATGATGGATGCTGCTTCCTGACTTGCTCTCATGGCTTGCTCAGCCCACTTTTGTACAGAACCCAGGACCAGGGGTGGCATCACCCACAATGGTTTGGGTCTTCCCCCATCAATCACTAATTAAGAAAATGTCCTACAGCTGGATCTTTTGTAGGTAATTCTTCAATTGAGGCTCTCTCTTTTCAGATGACCCTAGCCTGTGTCAAGCTGATGAAAACTGACCAGCACAGTGCTCTTTCCTGACCAAAGGTGAAAGACTTTAAGAAACGCATGCACAATATTTTTAAATGTATCTATGTAGCTATCACTAACTGGAAGTCTGTGGATTCTGGTAGTCCCTGTGAATGCAGGAGAAAAAATAAATTACACTCAATTAGTGGCCTCAGAAGGACCTCCTGCCTGGCAAGGTAAACTGGAGTGCTGACAAAAGCATCTTGCACCCTAAAGTAACAGTGATGAGCACTCTCATAATAAAAGAGGCAGGTCTACTGAACACAATGACTATACCTTGGGGAGGCTGAGGCAAGAAGATCCCAAGTTCAAAGCTAGCTGCCAAAGCAAGGTAGATAATCCATTTTTCGATTAACTGATGTAACTGAGGTCAGAGAGCTGGATGCTTTGCCATGCCAGGATAGAAACAGACATTTACATTTAGGGATCAGAGAAATGGCCCAGCAGATAAAGGTCCCTGCTGACTTATGACCTGAGTATGCTCTCCATAACCCACACAATGAAAAGAGAAAGAGAACTGATTTTTACAGTTTGCCCTCTCTACATGCACACACAATTCAAAAGTAAATAAAATATAATTTCAAAATGAAATTTAAGGAAATTCATCTTCTTTCCTTTGAACTGACCCCAGAAATTCTTCCTCCTCTTCCTCCTCCTTCTCTTCTTCCTCATCCTCCTCCTCCTTTTCTTTTTCCCCTCACATTAGCTGGAATCAAAGTGATCATTTGGGAAAAGGCCACACTATTTCCCTGCTTCCTATAATTTCCATTACCAGGGTCAGAGGAAAAGCAGGCCCCATATTCAATAAAATGTTCAGTAGTTGTCTTAGGGTTTTGATTGCTGTGAAGAGACACCATGACCACATCAAATCTTATACAGGAAAACAGCTAATTGGGTGGCTAGCTGACAGTTCAGAGATTTAGTCCATTATCATCGAGGTGGGACCTGGCAGTGTGCAGGCAGACATGGTGCTGCAGAAGTAGCTGAGATTCCTCCATCTCATAGGCAACAGGAAGTGGTCTGAGACACTGGGTAGTATCTTGAACATATATGACCCTCAAAGCCCATCTCCACAGTGACATACTTCCTCAAACAAGACCACACCTACTCTAACAAGGCCATGCCCCCTAGTAGTACCAATCCCTTTGAGAGCCCTTTTCTTTGAAACCACCACAGTAGAACATGGAAGGTCCAGTGCTCAGTCCTTTGATTCCTGGCCATGCCAGCAGTCCTTACGAAAAATGTTAGCCCAGGCTTCTCACTGATTTATTTCAACTTGAATGAGATTGTGAATATCATCAAGGTACATAAGCATTCTTTACAAAAAATCAGTGCCTTGAAATGCACTGTGGTAGTCCCCCAGTTCTTTGCAAAAGACAGAAGGCATGTTTCAATAAAAGAAATTCTACAAAGATGTATTGAGGAGGGTTTTCTGTACTCAGTGGTGGAGTTCAAGGGTGTGATGAAGCTCTAGGCCCTGGGGCCTTTGCTGTGAGTCTAGTAATAGTGAATACTCTTTCTTATAAAAGGCCCCATTCAGCATTCATCTCAAAAGTCTTGGATCATATCCTAGAAAGCAGTGCTGTCCTCAAGTAAAATTTTCCCACATTTACTGTTCCAAACACTTGATTGCTAGAAAAGTCTATGAAGAAATTTTACTGAAACCCAAACTCCCAGGACAAAGGTCATGACATTTTGTTGCCTGGACCCAGAGTGAAATGATCTTTTATTTTGTGTTTTCTATTTATACTGTGTTAGAAAACTTTGTTTTGAAATGATTTGAGTTGTAAAATAAAAAAGGGACAGAAAGAAATAAAAGAAAGCAGCTACTCTAAATATTTTTTATTGTTAGAAATTGCATTTGGAAGGATGCAAACTTCTGCACTAACACTGATGAAGCTACCCAGGGCAGTCAAAATCAAGCAAAAGGAAATAAAACCAGTCATGTTGCATTTTGATAGAAATCATTTCTTTTGTGGTACTGGTAAGTCAAGATTTTATGCCTTTATCCTACAGAAATGATAATTTATGGGACTCACTATCTACATCATAATCCTGGGTAATTTTCCATTTTCATATTTATCTATGCTACCCCTTTTTCCTGAAGTGTATTCATTTTAGAAAACAGTAAGTAGGCCTCCTCATACCCTCAGTGGGTACATATATCTGGCTATGTTCCAAACATAAAGAAAGAACCAGAGGCAAAGCCAAGAAGAATGCCAGGACCTCTGACATCTCTGTGTCTTCATGCTGCAACCCCAAGCCTATTAGAGCCAAGGCCTGTCTTGCTCAGATGGAAACAAGAAGCACATAGGCCTCAAGCCAGCCCTTGGTATACCTGAAGATACTCTTTTACATGTATTTCGTGGCTGATCTGTGAAATGAGTCTTGAAGCAACCTCCCTTCTTATTTCCCTTTTAAATTAAAATGTGCATTAACTAGTCAGAAATCCCAAGGCTGTATACACCAGACAATTAAGGATAGCCTTTCATGCACCGACTGTGGAATCTATTCTGTCCAGATATCCAAGTGAGCTATCACTTGTGGTAATATAGTACATATTTAATAAAACCTAGAATATCAAGAGATCAACCCACAATCAAAACTAGGCAGAGATAGCTCCGAGCATTTCAGGGATAACAGAGCAGTAGTAACTCACCTGGCTCTGGGAGTTGTGGATCTCTGTGAGTACAAGGCCAAACAGCTGGACTTCAATGGCACACACCTTTAATCCCAGCACAAAGCCAAGAGTGGTAACCTATGCCTTTAATCCCATAACTCCAGAGACAGAGAGATCTTTCTGTGTTTCTGTGAGTTCAAGGCTGACTACCAAATAGCGTAGCTCATGCCTTTAATCTTGACCTGGATGGGATACAGCTGGGCAAAGAAGGTATTTAAGGCAGGTTTAGAAAAACAGCAACAATTAGAAGCAACCAGGAACTAGGCTGAGGAAGCTGGAAGATAGCTGGGTGAGATTTGACTGTGGTGTTTCCTCTCTCTGATATTTCAGCCTTTCCCCAATATCTGTCTCTGAGTTTCTTTCATTACAACCAGAATTCATGCAACAATCACTTAATCATACAAGTATAGAAATTAACTTATTTCATCTTTGTGAAGCAATGTATGAGCAAGGGCATGCTCTGTGAAGATTCAAATGACTCTGTACTTCAGTAATTCTTGATTATCCTTCATGGTACATCAAAAGTCTCAGGAGAGGCCCTGGCCTCTTTTGACTTCACAGAATGCCTGTCAGCCACAGTATAACTAGTAAGTACCAGGATAAGGCATTTGCTAAAGCATGGAGGCAGATGGTGAGGGGAACACAAAGAAAGAGCATCACTGGCTGAGACATCAACTGCAGAGGTGATATGGTAGGCTTCCTCTTGCAGCCAACAGGAAAAGGGAAGATATTGCTGTGACAGCACTCTCCCAACCCTCACACATCTTCAGAAACAGGGATGAACTGTGTGCACAAGACATGACAGGCTGTACCTCCTGAGCCTCTGAGGACTTGGCTGGGACCCTGTGAGATCCGAGGGGTCAGAAGCAAAGCTACATATTGATAGCCTCTTTGTGTCATAGAAAGTCCTTCTGATAGAACTCTGGGAGCAGAAGAACCTGAGAATGCAAAGAATAAGCAGAGGCTGTTCTAAGACCAAGGAAGGGAAAGCAGATGGTACACACTTACCATGAAACACTGTGAAAATACTTAAAGCCACTTGAGCAAATTGTTAAATCTTGCAAGCCTCAACTTTATTGTCTGTAAGATCTTTATAATGATACTTTCTTAAAGATTCTAATCGGGGTGAAATGAGATGTCTGTACTCTTACTTCCTGCAGATGACTTCTAAATGTCACCTGTTGGACCTGATCTAAAGCAGTATTCTCCATCCTTGGCCCTTTTATCCTGTGTTATTTTCTTAAGAATGTATCAATGCTATATTTTTTACCTGTCTGTATTTGTGACCTCTCCTGATTGTGAGTCCATAAGACAGACATTTTATTTTATTCACAGCAGTGTTCCCAGATCCTAAGAGTGTTTGCTACCTTATAGGACACTGTAGATACCTTTTATGTTTCTGTAACATGGTTCACTTTAAAACATGGTATTGTTTGCATCTTAGTAAGTAAAGCTATTGCATGGCCTCATTATATGTTGGCCTTTGCAGAGTATGTCCTGTGACCAGCAAATATTACTATGGAGTAATAAAAGTAAAGAAGAAGCTGTTTGCTTTTGAAACAAAGTGTCATGGGACTAAAGTACAATATGTGTATCTTTTAGGTATAATTTGAGCCTTATTTTTTTGTCCTTTTGGAAATTTTCAAAAGTATTTCAAAAGATGTTCCTTTTGCTTGGTATTTGTGCTATTTGATAAAATCCCAATAGTTATTCTTTTTGCTTGTTTCAGTGTGTTCAAACAACCTCCCTAAACTGAAACCAAAAGGTCAAGTATTAAAAGATAGAGGCATTCCATGTGCATTCCACTGAGGCAGAGGAGTTGGAAGCATGGCTATGCCATCACTACATAGTTAAAGAAGAAATCCATTACTACATCTAATGTATTTTTTGTGGAAAGTCACCTATTTTGATATTTTGATCACTGAACATTCAATGAAAGGCTATATTATGAAGCCTGGGGGACTTTATAAAAGATATGGCTTTATATGACATGTGTGAATTAATACATATTTGTGTATATAATATATGTGGTATATACAAATACATATCATATTGCACCATATGTATATGAAATGTGTCATATGATATGTGTAAATCCATATATATGATGGAATGAATGTCAAATACATCATGAGTAACAACAGTATTTAATATAAACATAACCTGCAATCACACCAATAACACATCAGAAAGTACATGTTTAAGTAAGGAGGAAATTTTGAAATAAGTCTTTCTCCCTCTCCGTTCTGGACCCACCCTTTCATTCTTCCAGATTTAAAGTACACAAACTGACAATACCAATCTACCAGGTCACTGGAAAGTTTTGGCTGCATCTCCCATTGCCCTTGCTATAATGTTCACATTTTAATTATTGATTCATCTTGACTGTTTATGTCTGAGAACACTGACAAATCTACTATTTCATCACTAAGCCAATTTCTTTTGAAGCCAAAATAATTTTCCTATTTTATAAATGTGATGGAGACTTGTTTTTCAAGATGCTAAAGGAGAGATGCTGAATGTTCACACTGTAGCTCTGCCTGGGCTTCTGCTGCTCTTGAATTAGGTAGTACCTCAAGCCAAAAAATGCATGAACTACATTATTTTCTCAGGCTTTAAAGAAAGCATCATAGTCACCCAAGGTACTAGCTTTCATCAAAAGTCTAAGGTAGCATGGGCACCCATGACTGGTCAACTGTTTTTAGGTACATTTTATCTCATCCGCTTTCAATTCTCTTTATTAGCTGCAATGCATTTCCTTCAAACCTTATTTTGCTTGCTTCTAAGCAGCCAAGTTCACCTTGTGCTTTCTCTTCATCATTCTAGAGCCAGAAGAAGATGCAGTGCACAAGCAGATCACTGTCCTGGGAACAATGGCTCATGTTGTTAGGGTTCTGAAAAGGGTTCTGAGGCTTCAGCTACAGCTACGGCACACAGCTCACAGCTGTCAGAACTTTTGAATGTATAAATAACTAATGTAAACTGACAGATTCATAAGGCCTGTCACTTATCCTGTCTATCACCTGTGTATCTAGCAACTGATCACAGCAGTAAGTAGTGGTGATAGATTTGCTAAGATCATAGCAATTCGCTGACTCCTTACGATTCAGGTGCCATTTAAACGATCTACAAGGCCTTTCCCACTTTCTTAGAACATTATGAAATAATCAATAGCTATTAATTCCTTTAAGTGGTTGACTTAATAGGTGGCTGGCTGAATCTGTTTGATAAAAGGAAGAGAGAGAATCCTATGGCTCATTTCTTCAGACTGAGGCATCTGATACCTAATGAGCCCTACTGAGATCAGAAACACAGGAGAAGCACTAGGAGGAAACGCACATGGTTTTATACAGCTTTGAAGGACCCTCTAGATGCTCATATGAAGATTCCTATCAGACATTTAGGATGAGCCTTGGTACTGTAGAGATGCCTTAATAAGACATCAAAATATAGAGTATTGCGGTAAAAACTTGTTGTGAGATATGTTTTAAATGGGGTTTATTTTGTGAAAATTGTTTATAAAATAGAGTTGGTTTTAAGAGAAGATGAACGGATAAACTTGTAGTGTGTTAGAGTCTTTTTAAAAAACATTTTTTATCTCTATACTATACATCCAAACTCCCACACAACTAAACCAAACTATACACCCAGTCAAAAACTCTCACAAAAAAATAACAACTTCTTATCTTAATCCTCTCCCTCAAAAGTCTACTTCCAAAATCCTTTCCAATTAACCACGCCCCACTCGTCTCCAGTCCTATAACACAATCATTTACATATATAATTCCTAATTTCCCACTACAATAGAGTCACCAGCATACAGGGAAAAATTGATACTAAGGACCAGATTAGCTGAAGAAAGAAATTGGCTGAGATATTAGATATTATCTACATATAGATTGAATAAAGGGCCTCCACCTCAGAAAGGATGTAGTAAGAGACTTACTGAAAGTCATCATTTAGGCTTCTGTAGATACTTGCAGGATCACTGGAGGCCTCTAGAAGTTTAAGTGTGACCTTAAAGTGTTTGCAGGTAAGAAGGTTGGGAGAGGGGAGCAGAAATGGTCTAGCAGGTACAGGCATTTGCCATTCTAGCCCAGTGACTTGAGGTCCATCCCCAGAACTACATATAGGTGGAAGGAAAGAACAAGACTCCACAGGGGCTGGAGAGATGGCTCAGTGGTTAAGAGCATTGACTGCTCTTTCAGAGGACCAGGGTTCAATTCCCAGCACCCACATGGCAGCTCACACCTGTCTCTCACTCCACTTCTAGAGGATCCAAAACCTTCACACATACATAACCACCAATGCACATAAAATAAAAATAAATAAATCATTCTTTAAAAAAACACTCCACAAAATTGCCCGCTGACCTCCACACATATACTGGTGACATGTGCACAAACACACAAATAATGAATAAATAAAATAATTAAAAGACTGTGAACTATTAAAGTCAGAGCATGATCCAATGAATGGCATAGACAGTTACAAAGCTGTGAGTCTGATGTGGTCCAGTCTTTCACATGGCTGGTTGAAGTGCCTCCCTAACATGCTTTGGCCTGCCTAACTCAGAGCCTTTCTGGAGCCTTTTGGTGCACATGATCTTGATGGAAGGGCACAGTTGGTTGCATAGACATCTGGAGTAAGACATCACAAGGAGATACATGATAATATGACTCGTCTCAGAAGTGTGCAATCCTCAGGGCTGGAGTAGAGCTAGGTGTTATAGCATTTGCCTAAGGTGAAGATGGATCTGGCGCTATTTGGTGCTGAAGAAAAGAGATTACTTTTGCACAATACTAGATTTTGTCAACTTTAGAAATCCTGAGACAGCCTCAAGTTTGCAAATATATATATATATATATGTATATGTATATATGAGAGAATGAGAGAGAGAATAGATCATTGTGAGCATGTGGTTGACTCAATGCTGAAGCAATTTCTTTCAGTATCAAGCTGAGGTACTTCTGTTAATTTTAAGACTAGTTTGGTTTGTAAGTTTTAAAAGGCTAAAAGTTTCAGCTGACATAATACAACAAAGCATAGCTATAAAGAATAAAACAGTTCATTTTTCTCAGCAGCCTCCTATGATGGGGCAGGGGGCCTTCACAGAGCATCACACTGCTGTAATGAAAGCATAGACCTGAAGGAAAGCCAAAGCAGGGGGAGCAGTGCCTGTGTTTGGTCAGCCAAGCCCACCACATGGATCTCCTGCACACTGGCGTTCCTCCAACCCTGCTTTTCCTATAAACACTGTATTGTGCCTGTATCAGCACAGTCACTCCTTGAGTCCTGGAACTGTGCCTGTTGTTTGCATGGTTAATAAACTTTGGGCTGACGTGTGACATGTAGAAAGCACACTGATCATAAGCACACAGTTCAGTGAGTTTCCCACTAAGTAAACAGGTTTGTGTGTCATCACACTACTAGAGGCTAGAAGTGGTGACACGTGCCTGTATCCCAGAATTCTGGAAGCTGAAGCAGGAGGGTAGCAAAATCAAATCCAAATCCAAAGCCTGAGCTGCATAGCAAATGTGAAGCCAGCTGAAGCTATGCAGTGATATTTTGTGGAAGGAGCGAGGGAGGGAGGGAGGGAGGGTGGGTTGAAGGGCATTACCAACTGTAGGTCTTGAGTTAAAGGGGCTAGTCAATAATTTAGTGAGGACAATGTAATCTTCTACGTTCTCAAACCTCTCTAGACATTAATATTGCATTTATATGGGAGAATGTGTGATGAATAACTACTATCACCTGTTAGAGTCATCCTAAAACCATTGGATGTTTGTTGAATGTCTAGCTAACCCAGCATTCATGACCACATACAAAGACAGTGGAGGAGAAAGAGTGGGCTCCACTAGCGTGTGCATGGATTTCATATCCTTTAACCTCTAAGGCCTGATTCTTACGGACCTACCACTATCTGGTGAAGGAAGAATGCACCGTAGTCCAGGGATCATTTTTATTTGGTCCAAGTGTAAAGGAAAATGTAGACTTCAGCTACCCACGGAACACCTAGGAGAAGCTTCCTTTCCCGGGAGACAGTTTGTGCAGGATAGGAGTTTATAATTCTAGATTCTGGTTAGGTTTCTGATATCACAGCTGATTACGTCTCTCAGTTGTCAAATGTAAGGACTCACAACTGTTGGGGTCAGTTCTTGCTCTGAGGTTTTGACAACATATACTTAAAAAAAAAAAAATGTCCAGCTGCAGTCTGTGGCCATGAAGCAGATCAGAATAACCTGGGGCCCCACAACAGTGAGCCGTTGGCATCAGTCCACAGCCTGATGAGCTGGCCAATCAGCAGGGAAGGGATTAATGCCTAACTAGAAAGCGGACTGTTGCTTTCCAAAAGAGCAATTTAAAGATTAAGGGGGAAAAAAATCCCGGGCATTCTGGCCCCACTGTCACGCAGATCCACAGATCCACTAGCAGCTTTGATGAGTAATCGCCCATTGATGAGCCACCAGCTCTTTCTCTCACCCCTGTACCATCCTTTTCATCGCCAATGGCAGCAGCGCCAGCCGGCTGTATCAGGAGGGGACAAACTGGTAGAGAGCCCTCTGCTCCGCTCTCAGGCTCCTCCTACCACCCACCCAGATAACTGCGCAGGAATGGCAGGGAGATTCCTGATGAAATTCCCAGCCTTGGCCCTTGAGGGTGAGACCTGTGACAAAACTCTCTGCCTTGAAGCCATCTGTTGAGGAGGTGGGTATCCATCCACCATCTGTTAGGGAGGTGGATATCTATCCAGGCTCAGGAAGCACAGAGGAACTGAATGCTAACTACTGGAGATTCCGCCAGCAAATATCAATGAAATCTTAGAAATGAAGTTGTTCTGCTTTTCCTTAAAACAACAGCAACACATATTAATAAAGCAGTTTACAGAGGCTCCGGTGGTCCTTTCTTTGAGAAGCAACTTTCTGCCCATAACTTCTCCTTTTTTCCCTGATTACAACACATCCAGCCTGCTGCTTCCCTTTCCTCCCTTAATTGCTGACATGATGCCAATGAAGAAACACCCACTTCGTTTCTTGCTGGAGACATGCTGACTTGCTCTTAGCCCTTTCGGCGACACAGAGAAAGGAAACAGGAGTCTGGCATGGTCACTTGAGCAATAGAGGGAATTTCATTGTGGTCTTCTGATGTGTGAATTCACAAAGAAACTAAGATACAACTAATTCTCTGTAAAATTGTATAATGCTGTCTAAGGCATATGATTTAAAGAATTTGTCTATAAAATCAGACTTTTCTAATACTAAAACTTGTTTTTGACTCATAATTATATTTAGATAACTTGAGGTATACTATTAGGCTGAATCTCTCAAGTTTTAATTTCAACCAACTGTTAGAAAAATTTACCAGGAAATAACCTCCCTTTTTAGTGATGTGCCTGAGAAGCAGGGCCCTTGGTTTCTAAATACAGTTCTTATGCACAGATTTTACTTATATATAAAACATTATTCTTGAATCTCTGTTCACTTAACTATGTTATCATGGTTTTCATTTTGTTTTGTTTTGTTTTTTTTTAATTCTGAAAATGAGTCAGTATGGTGACACATGCCCACAATTCTAGCATTTGGGAGAATAAGGCAGAACGATCTGGGGTCTGAGGTCAGTCTGGACTGCATAGCAAGGCTTGTTCCCCTTCTCCTGAAGAATCAACGGAGCATCCATGTGCCTGGATCTGTGTTTTCAGACCAGCAGAGAAATGGAAAACAAGAGGCTAGACACTCTGAGTCTGGCTTTGCAGCTGACACTTTATATAACCTCAGAAAAATTGAAATTTTCCCATCAACCTTTGTAACTCTAGGCCCTTCTAGAATCTTGAAAAAGAAGAAAAAAGAAAAAAAGAAAAAAATGTGGCATCTAATTTTGGAATGGAGGAAACTGGTAGAAAAAAATGCATTCTTTTTATTCTCTTTCATATCCTCATCAGATCTGTTCACTGGGTAAAGAACCCTCCAACACAGATCAACATGTTTTTCTAATATTGCTTCAAAGCCTCTTCGTCATACTTCTTGCCTCCCCCAAGTATGGATGAAGGTTTCTCTCTCATTCCGATTATTTTAGTTTTTGAAGTTTTTAAAAGTTCATATATACTTGCATCATATCACCAGTTTGTATTTGAAAAAGTATTTCTGCAGAGATAAACAACTATTAATTCATTCTCTTTATCTGGCACAGAATGCAGAAAGGCTGCATGGAGACTAGGAGCATACGTTTTGCCTGCTCTAGAAGACTGGCATTCTGCCTGTTAGTAGAGAGGCTAATTTTTTTAAATTTTTATTTATTTATTTTTGAGACAAGGTCACATCAAGTTGCTCAGACTCAGAATTCATGATTCCCCCTGCCTCAGCCTCCCATGTTCTGGGGATTTTTTCTTTAAAGATTTATTTTCTTATGGATGTTTTACTGCCGTATGTCTATTTACCATGTCTATGTTGTATGTGTGTGTGTGTGTGTACAGTGCCTATGGAGACGGCAGGAGGTGGGGGGGTGGGGAGGGTGTGGGGGGACACCAGCTCCCCTGGAGCTGAAACCACAAATGGCTATAAACCACCATGTGAGCATTTGGAATCGAACCCAGGTTCCCTGGAATAGCATCCAGTTTTCCCAACAACTGAGATACCTGCTCATGTTCTGGGATTTCAAGTATGTACTGACATTCTGGCTTTTTAATTGACTTTTAAGATGTCACTACCTGGTATATCCACTAATATTCCCAAATAAAATTGAATTTTCTTCTAGGTCCATGTTCTACCCTGCTCCCTACATCACTAATATCAGAGAGGAGAGTCAGAGGACTGTTAACTAAGAGAACCCACAAAAAGCAGCATTATTGTTCAATGTAGAACACTCCCTGCAACACAACTGGGATTCCCCAGCTGAATGAAGACATGATTGCTTTGTTAGCATGTTTAAAATAATTATCATTCATTATAGCCATCTAGGTCTGTTGTTGTGAAAACCTGAATTTCAAAGACTCATGCTGCGTTTTGTTTCTCTGTGTATATAGTACATGGTTCAAAGGAAGCATCTCTAGAGATAGCATTACAAAGCCTGAGTTCTACTTAAAGATCAATATGTTCTAGAAGCATTCTGCTAGATTTTGAGGTTTCAGGTAAATTGTTCTAGACAAACAAGTGCACTGAGTTTTGAAAACATTTGTTAGTGTGGGCAACACATTTCATCTGATCTTCAACAAGCACTGGAGCTAGAGACGGTCCCATACAACTGTCAGAGTATAATCCCGACCCAGAGCACTTCACTAGGACATCCCATTACTTGCAATAAAGTAAGACATGATTAGGCTTACACCCTGCAAGAAATTCAGGTCCAATTATTGTGGAAAGAAAGCCCTAGAAAATACTTTTACCAATTGAAATTGTCGCAGACACAAATTGGAGTTGCTTTCTGAATCACAGCAGTTTCCTAGTGGGCCCAGCTGAGCTAGGCCAACCACTCTGGGTCCAATCAAGGGTCCACACTTGGAGCTCAGCCATGTGTTAGCACTTTTTATAAATAGTCGATTAGCACCTCGGTCATCTGCTCAGAGTGCTTTAACAAAATACCAGAGGCTGGGTGGTATGTAAACAATCTAACAGTATTTCTCACAGTTCTATGAACTGAAAGTCAGGAGATGCTGGCACGGTTGGGTTCTAGCGAGAGACTCCTGAAGTCAGATGGCTGACTTCTCTGTTTCTCTTAGAAGGGCTTGAATGTCATAGCATAATTACTTGTCATCTAAATGTTAATGCTAAATTAGCTAATGCTAAATTCTTACAGCATTAGGAGATCCTAAAGCAAGGGCTTAAGATTTTAGCGTATGAATTTGTGGAGCAATATGAGTGTTGTGGAACACTTTCATCCAACATAGTATGACCATGTTATTGAGAACAGCTGTGACCACACACACACACACACACACACACACACACACACACACACACACGATCCTCACCAAATCACACATATGATATTCCCTTATAGTCAGAGGGCACATTAGATCCTCACCTGAGATTCCAGCCACTTTCCTCGTGCTATGCCACCCTATCTCCAAGCTGTATTCAATTGTGCCTCAGCAGCACATGATCTCAGAAGGTCCTAGAGTATGTAAGAGGTAGAGGGTTGAAGGGTGGGAGCACATGACATGACTCCACCTGTACAGTTGTAGGAAGATTGTGACTCATTGGGATAGGACTTTTCAGTGACACGGTTTTTGAGAATCACCCACGCTACTGTATCTCCTCACCCACACTCCTGTAAGTTGCCTCAATAAACTCCTTTGTTCAATAAGCTTGATTTGAGTAGAATCATTTCCTTCTAGTCTGTTGCTAGAGTCTTCTCAGGGTGAATGGCTGATCATGTGTTCCCAGGAAAAGTCACATTACAATCTGATAGCAAAATTGGATACTCACTATAGCTCATGTCCACCTGGTAACAAGAGCTGGCTGATACAAAATAGTTCAAGCCTTTCTGGAAATTCTCACACTCAAGAGGGAGAAATTTTGTTGTTGTTGTTGTTGTTGTTGGGGAAAACGTGAGCTTAGATAGTAAACAGAAGCAGACAAGAGGAACAAACACATTGCTGTCACTTGCCATTTAAACTGCCTTGTGTCCTGCCTTTCTGTGGCCCATTGTCTCTCCCTCTTCTGTGTGTGTGTGTGTGTGTGTGTGTGTGTCCTTCCACTATATGTAGACATATGCAGATGAGTGAGCATATGTATATGAAGAGAGGAGAACAATCAAGAGTATTACTCTGAGGTTGCCACCACCTTTTATTTTGTGAGTCAGGGGATTTCCCTTTCCTGGAGCTGACCATGTAGGCTAGGGTAGCTGACTGGCCAGGAAGCCCCAGAGAGCTTCCTGCCTCTGCTTCTCCAGCACTAGGAATACACGTGTATGCTACCATGCCAGGCTTTTAAAACACAGGGTGCTAGGACTCTTCCTCTGGTTCTCATGCCTTCCAGGCAAGCATTTTGCCAACTGAGCTATCCACCTTGCCCAGCTCTCCCTTTTAACCAATTGATTTCCCATTTAAATGGGAAAAACAACAAACAAACAAACCCAGAGATTTTGTTGAATCAGCTGGAGAAAATCCCAAGGCAGGCACCAAGAAAAATATAAGGTTTCTTTTAACAACTGGCAAGGTCCCCATTGAATGTATAGTTACAGATTTTGAGAGTATTTCTCTATTGCATATATTTAGATTCTTAGTTTTGTAATTAACATATGTGTTCATACAAGTGCTGTGCACGAGTCTTTTGTTGGGTTTGCTCCCAGGATCAAGTGTACTGAAAGCTGATATCCAGGTTTCCCTCAAAACCATTGTATTTCATATATCCCACTGGCAGTTGGTAAGAGTGTTCTTTTTCATGTTATTCCTACCTCTGGCTAGCATTGCTCTAGTTCTTTAATAAAGCTTCCAATTTAATAGACAAAAAGTGCCAGCATGTTGCTTTCTGTTTTTCAAGTTTGCATTTTTTGGAAAAACAGATCATACTTAAAAAGAAGTCCTGGATTCCCCTCCAGTTCTAGAGGGTCCTGTTCAAGTTCCTCTTATCAGTCCATGGATGCCTCCCTGACTGACTCACGCTATCAAAATGCTAACAGAGTTTCCCACCATCCACAGGCTTTACCAAAACAACACGTGGTCTAGTTTTCACACACACACACACACACACACACACACACACACACACCAATATTCTGTTTCAGGGAGGGAGACCACTAGGGCCTTTGACATCCTCAGATGTCCAAAGATGGCAAGAGGAAATTTGCTTCAGTTGGTTTGTCTTTGTTAACATTTAGATCCAGTGGCCAGAGGTAGGTGGGATCAACCCAGATTACTTTTTTCATCACAATTTTAAAAAAATTAGTACTTCTTTTGTGGCACTTCCCTTTTCTAGGGAGTATTTCATGGGTGACCACCAGGATCTGGCATTCCCTCAAGAGCCCAGATGCCTCTCTATTCTGTCAAAAGGGCACATTTACTTTCAGTTTTTTCTGTCTTTCATGGGGAGCAGACATAAGAAGGACCTGTGTTGGAAGTTGACCTTAGTGGACCAGGCTTCTCATAAGGAAGCTGGAAACAGAAAAAGGCCATTTCTCCTCCACAGCACCTGCTACTGGCCGGAAGTCCCTTGTCTGGTGTTTGCGCACAACAGGGCAGGGTATTGGCTGAGGCTGCAGACTTTTACTGTATCAGAGCTGCAGAAAAAAGATGAGGAGAAAATATCTTAACTTTATTTTTAAGTCAACTGTATGTCACATATCTTAGAGGTCTGAAAATTATGTGAAAAGAAGTTCAATATAATAAAGTTTGTAATAATATAACTATTTTCTAGTAGGTTAAAACTTTACTATTACTTTTGCATTTGAAGCATTTTTTTCTCTATATGTGTATATAGACATGTTATGTCTACATTTATGTGTAAGCATGTGAAATACGGTATTTTTCTGTGTGTGCATCAAAGTATTGAGACAATCTGATGTGACTTAGGACCCTATGATAGCACTAGAACATGGGTGAAAGGAAATCCCCAAGAGCAGGCTGGACTCTGTATGCCATTTCTTCATGTCCCCAACGAAACATGAAGCTGCTTTATTTAGAGTAAGGAAGTCTAGACTCCTCAGAAGAAGAAAAAAGAAAGTCTCCTTTACAGAGAGAGGACAGCTCACTGGGAACAAGCACCTTCCATCAACATGGGCAAGACAACAGGCTCCCAGACCTCAGCTTTCCTACCTACAATAACAGAGGGGCTGTCTTTCCACTAAAGGACACCCAGTTTCGTACTTTTAGGAGAGGTTGGATGGTGTGACATAGGTCTGTCCGAGGAACTGGATCCCTTGCCTGTCCATGTAAGCCCCCTTCCTTCCCTTTGCCTTTGAACATGGCCCCTCCATCTCCTCTCTCATTCATGGATTTCTACTGCAGCACTAATTATTCCCTTTGCTGGACACCCACTATCATTAATAGCCCCACCTGGATATGAACCTAAGTTGTCATGATTCAAATTCACAGGCTTAACCAATCCACTGTGGTGTCTCCTACTAGGCTAGTGGTTTTCAAGCTTATATCAGTCCTAAAATTTTGTAAAAGATATTTCCTAAAAACTCAAAAACAGAGCATCATCCAGCTAAGTTGGAACCTAGATGTCAACTACATGTCCCATCCACAAGCCTGGGTTTGCCTCCAGGTACCACAGATCCCCAAGTTCTGTATGGAGAAAAGCCACTACATGTGACCAGGGCAGAGCACAGCTCACCTCGTTTCCTATCCAGAGTCTGCCTGATGGCAAATGTTCAGTCTTCACAAGGGAGGCAGAAGCACCAGCCCATGACTCAGTGAGCATCACTGTCAGCGGTCAGACAGCAGAGCTGACCTAGATTAATTCTTCCTCTCAGGACCATATGGGATAGTGTTGTCAGTGTCAGGCAGGCTCTGCTTTACCCTGTCACCTTTCCAAATATACGTGAAAAGGTGGGAGCTCATGAGGACACATTTTTGAGGATCAACACCAGCAGCAGCACTGCCAGGTTGATGAGCATTGATTTGTTGTATTAACTTCAAATAGGAGTCAAATGTGAGCATTTATTACAGGACAAATACAGGTCTACATTCTTGTCTGCCAATCATTGGGTAGGTTTGGGCTGGCTGTCAAAGATTTTCAGAACTGGTGAGATGGCTCATCAAGGAAAAGCATTTGCCACAGAAGCCTAATGGTCTGAGTCCTGGAACCAAGGTAGAAGCTGAACTTTCAAAGGAGGGAGGGGAAAAGCAACCCCATAAAGTTACTATCTGATTTCCATATGTGCTCCATGGTGCATGCATGAATGTATCCAGGTACTATGATCACACACATGCACATAACACACACACACACACACACACACACACACACACACACACACACACACACACACACACACGCCACCACCACCAACAACAACAACAAAATAAAAATTTTTAAAGATTTCATTGTCTCATCTAGAAAATGAGGTTATATAAGTAAAACTCACCCCCAGTACACAATCACCAGCTTAGCTATTATTATTAATTACTGTTTTAAACTAATAAAGTTAATATTCTAATATAAGAGAATATTAAGAATCAATGTTTTTATAAATGTTGTTAGTCTACATTGTTTATTTAAAAATGGGCCCAAGAACTCTTTTTGCTTTCTTTAAGTTTAAATGTTTTCCTTCTGGGCTGTTTTAATTTTCGAGTGATTTTTTTTCTTAAATATGTTATATTATGGATCATAATTAACCCACTTAAACTCTGACTATAAAGCAGATGTCTTTGTAAAGCACATCTAATTAAAGATGAGTGGAGGCAGTGATGTATCAGTGTTGGTGGGAAAATATATAGGGTTGTGCAAGATGTTTAAACAATGAGAAATTGGGTGAAGACTATACAGGAATCCTTTGTAATAACATTGAAGCTTTTCTAAATCTGAAACTATTCTTTCAAAGTTGCTTTTTAACAGCTTTCAGTGAGAGAAGAATCTCATACATTAACTCTGACAGCACTTTCTTTCTGCCCAGGTATTCCTATAACTTGTTTTGCAGTAAAGATCTCTTGCTGATGAACATCCTATGCTTTTCACCTGAAAGGTCCCTCTCCTCACTTTCAATTTTAAACTATATTTCTGCTTGCAGGGTGAACACATCTATGTTGACAGTCATGTGAGTGTAACTTTCAGTGTGTCAATCTACTACTTTTTCACTGGCATTGTTTTTAGCCAGAAGTCTCCTAGTGTGGGTTTGTCTTGATTTTTGTTTTAAAGCAGAGTCTCACTTTGTAGCCCAGACCAGCCTTGAACTTGAAGTCCTCCACCGTAACCTCCTGAATGCTGGGATTCCAGGCATGTGCCCCATAGTCATATTTTCCATTTTGGTCATCTAGCGCTCATGTTACTTCTTATGCAGTGGCTCGGCTAGAATCAATCAACCTCATCCAATTGTATAGATTTCCTTTTCCAGCATAACCACAGATTTCACATTTTACAACAGAAATTTCTTATTATCTCTTACTTTCCATAGTTAAGAGACTAGCCTGGTGTTGCTGAGGTCTCTGCTCAGGCCTTTCAGGGCAGAAAACAGGGTTGCCATCTGCTGCTTCCAAATACACTCAGTTAGGAAAAGTAGCCTCTTCCAAGCCCCTTCGAGTTGTCGGCAGAATTCGTTTTCTGAGGTTAGTTGTTGAAGCCCTGCTTTCTTGCCTGCTGTCTGCTGTAGGCTGCTCCCCCGTCTCATTCCTGGCACATGGCTTTCTCCATGGCTGGGTAGTACACACCATGTCAGGTGGAACGCACAGCATCCCATTCCAATAACTGCTGCTGTGGTAACTTGAACTTCTGGTTCTCCTGTCTGGGTCAATTCTTGGGATCTTAATGTGCTGATTGTTCTCAACATTTTCTTGCCTCCGTGCCCAGTAATCTCTCACCAGATGTCAAAACTTATAAAGTACTTTAATGTGTAACACTATTTTAAAATCATGTCTAATTGCACTTTTTAAAAAGATCATGTAACATAAAATTGGGTGTTTTGATCACTTCTCAGAATACAGGGCAGCAGTACTATGTATATTTACTTTGCTATGCAGGACATCTCTAGAACTTTCTAGTCATACAAAACGGAACTCTGTGTCCATTGAGCAAGTCTGGTTCCTAGAAACTGCCATTCTACTTTTTATTTCTATGAGTCCATCTGCTTTAATGTATTAATACAATTGGAATCGTGTGGCGAGCCACTTCTGGCCTGCAGAACGACGAGTCACCACACGCACGATTCTTCTCGGATCACACTTTATTGGAGTACAGCTCAGTTGAGAAATGGTGGAAAGAAGACCCCGAGCCTGAGATGCAGCCTACTTATATAGGGAAGCCTGGCGCGTGATTGGTGCCCATCACAATGCCTCATTAACATATGGCTGGTGATTGGTTCAAAGTAGTACTCATTAGCATGTGGCTGGTGATTGGCCCAAAATAATGGCCCATTAACATATTTGAGGATCGCATCGGATAGGTCCTATCTCAATGCCTAATTAGCATAAGCGGCAATAGAATGTTCCAGCAAGTTGTGCAAAGGCAAGCTGCGCCCTACAGAATCGTATCAAATTCTTCCTTCCCACTTCATGATGCTGGGGACTGATCCCAGGGCCTCATACATACTAGGTAGCTTCTCTTCCTCTGAGCTGTACCACAGACATTTTTGTTTTCAGACAAGATTTCATAAATGTCCAGGATCATAAATTCAAGGTAAGCCTAACGTTGTGTGCCAGTCAGTAAACGCAAAGTTGGATCCATTTATCAGGTACAGAACTACACTGAATTTAAGTTAAGCCTGTTCTGCTTCCTGTATCCAACAGTTCCCCTCTACATATTTCTCAGGCTTCTCACCAGTGTCCACAGTCAGTCAACTGTAGTTAGCACCAGGTGACTGTCATCCCTTCCACCAGGCAAGCTGCAGCCCCTGCAGCTTCCATATTTCTGCCCAAAGAGCCTCATTTGGGTCATTTGAGATTCCTGTGCTGATATGTCTGAGAGTGGCCATGTCTATGCTATTAATGGCCAAAGTTACTGGTCCTCAAGATGAAGTGGGATTGGGTCTATTAAAAAACTTGAAAATCTAAAACAGTTCTGAACATACCATTCCTCTGAAACATAGCCCTTTCCTCAAATCTTCCAGCCTCTTATAATGTGGTTCCATCAGTTTATTGTAAAAGGGACCACCTACAGAGGATTGCACATCTTCCAGATTCCAGGAGGTGATAAGAGTCAGGATGCACAGACCCTGCTACTCCAGAAGCTGCTGAAGGGTGAAGTAGCCACATGCCACATTGCTATGCCCAGGAATTAAGCCAGGTATGTCTCTGAAGATCTACAGGACAGTGACCTCCATCTACGAGCTGCACATGAAGCAGATCATCACTCCAACCGCAGAAACCTGAATAAAAAGGGATGCAATCACAGCCAAGAGATGCTGAGCCAGTTCCTCCTAAAGGTCTCCATGGCAGTGATGAAAATCTGCCCGGACATCCTGATGTCCCAGGGCTACTGCCCCCCAGTGGCTAAGGTATCCTCATGTGGCACCTCTAGCCTCAGTGCTGTGGTGGCTAATCTTGAGCCTGGGCTGTCTCTCTCTGGAGGTGGCTGTGTGCCTGGGGTCTTTTAATCACCTGTGTCACTGTGATTAAAATATATATCTGACCAAAACAAGCTAAGGGGGAAAAGACTGACTTGGGCTCATGGTCACAGAAGAATGTCAGTGGATGTGACAGAGAAAGCCTGGCAGCTTAGTTCATGGTTGGGAGCACGTAACATGGTTATACACATCACAGTGAAATAGGATTCAGAGACTGTGAAAGGAACCAGAGGTCAGTATCACCTTAAAAGCCCACCCCTAGCGAATACTTCTACCAGCAAGGCCTCAGCTCTCAAAGTTTTCCGTCTCCTACCAGCTGGAGAAGAAGCATTTAAGACAGCCTGTGAGTGGACAGGACAGATTAAACCATAATAGGACCCAAGCAAGGTTTCTTGATCTAAGAGGCTTCCATTGTGAGGCCCAGCATTCTGCATGAACATCAGGAGCTCTAAGTGACCCCTTTGTTCCACTCCCAAAACTGTAGGATCTGGGATCCTAGGGCCTGATTCCCAGAAATCCCCCTTCCCTCATCTTCTGTTGACATGAGAAGACTCATACCAGCATTAGTATCCGTGTGATAAATATTAAAAACTATCCATTGCTTGAAGCATTTTCCCATCACTCTCCTGTTCTCTCTTCCCTCCACTCTCTGGCTCATCCCCCTCCCCCCATACAACAAGGGGCCTCGTGTTCCTCAGCCAATGACAGTAAGGACATGACAAGAACAAAGGGAGCCAGGTGATAGTGCACACCTTTAATCCCAGCACCTGGGAGACAGAGGCAGGTGGGTCTCAGTGAGTTCGAGGCAGCGCCTGACCTTCAGAGCACAGAGTCTGTCTAGCCTGGATGCTACATTGACAAATGTCCATCAGAAGGACAAATGTCCATCAGAGGGATCACACTACACGCTAGGGTAAGACCTCTTTAAGGAACTTCTTACACTGGACCCTCCTTTTTGCTTGGTCGAGAAAGCTCAGCACTACTCATCCAGACACCTCTGGGGTCCTCCTCTTGGACCACTCATCTTCCAGGCTTCCCCCAACACATGGAGAAAGCAGCCTCATTTCCTGTTCTTTCAGGAGGCTTTCTTCTCATTGTGGTTACAAAAACATTTATTAGAGAATAATGTATTCCTGGGGCACATGATTAGAGTCCAGCTTTCGCTTGGATAATGCAGAGACACGTGCATGGAGTCTGGTATGCTACTTTTAGATGAGCAATGATGTTTACACAGAATTTTCCCAAGACCACCCAACTCATTTCACATGTAGCCTTCAGCTTTCCAAGCCCTGGTCTCCAGAGGAAAAGAGAAAATGTAACAACTCAGCGCCCCACCCAGTCCTGAAGACATGACTTAATACTCTAAGTATTTGCAAGCCTGCACTATGATCAACAGGCCTACATCAAATAGGCCATCTTTTCTGATACCTCGTTTTTTATTGTTTTTTTTTTTTTTTTGTTAATGAAAGGTGTCTCTAGAATCATTGTGCTCCCTGACTCTCTTTTATATCACTGATGTCTCATTAGATATTTGGAGAAGTTTGAGCAAAAACTGTAACTCTAAAATATAAAACAGAAGATAAAACATTTATTATTTGTCCTTCCTCCAGTTTTCTGCTCTATGTATATTTCACACAAATTGCCTTTCTTTTTAGCTCTGTATTATGCATAATGAAAGTTTTTGCTCGTAGAATTGGTTAGGTTTTTTTTTCAGTGCATAAATATATTGGTCATTTGCTTCTCACATTAGCTTTGAGAAGCAGGTAAGAAACTTTCTCAATCTGCTCAAGCTTCTATAACAAAATATTATTAGGCAAACGGCTTATGAACAAGGAAGTTTATTTCTCACAGTTCTGTGGGCTGGGAAGTCCTGGGTGGAGACACCTGCAGACTGCATCCCAGTTCATAGACGATTCCTCCTAACTGTGCACTCATACAGCAGAAGGGACATGGTGGCTCTCAGTATTGCTTTTATAAGGACACCATACCTATTCATTTCACAAAAGATCCACTTGAGGTTGGGCAAGGTGGCACACGCCTTTAATCCCAGCACTTGGGAGGCAGAGGCCTGAGGAGCTCTTGAAATTTGAGGCCATTTTGGTCTGCACAGTATGTTCCAGGCCATCTAGGACTACATAAAGTGACCCTGCTTCAAAAGACCAAAATATAAAACTTTTAAATTTTTAAAAGATTTTTTTATATGTATAAGTGCCTGTGGAGGTCAGAAGAAAGCATTGGACCTCCAGGTACTGGAGTTAAGGATGGTTGTGAGCCCCTATATGGATACTGAGTCAAACCCTGGACCTCTGCAAGAACAGCAAATGTGCTTAACCACTGAACTATCTCTCCAGCTGCTAGCATCAGTTCATTGGTGAATATATTTCAACCACTAAGTGGGGATGTGGCATGAACATGCAGGTCACAGAAGGCAGGTCACAGGAACAGAGAGATCAAATGACTTGTTGAAGATTGTCAGTCGTTACCATTGGCTGTCATAAATTGTTTTTTCCTTTAGGATTATATTTTATTGGGAAATCATCTCTTCATCTTAAATTTGGTTGTTTTAAGTTTCAGAGACATAGCATTTCATGGTAAGTACATATTAAACATACTTTATTATGATTTAGTTTCCCAGGATGTAGGACTGCACTGGTTTCTTATATGCAGAAAGCAACATGGTGTACAAACAGAAGATGTGCTCTATCTTTTCTATGATCTTATAAAGGAGGGGTGACATCTCTCCTTTTGTGTCATCATGATGTCCAATTAAATGTCATATGTAGGGGCTGGAGAGATGGCTCAGCGGTTAAGAGCACCGTCTGCTCTTCCAGAGGACCCGGGTTCAATTCCCAGCACCCACATGGCAGCTAACAACTGTCTATAGTTCCAGTTCCAGGCAAACACCAAGGCAAATAGATAAATAAAGTTTAAAAAAAAAAATGTCACATGTAAAGCCCTTTACCCAGTATAATTTAGTAAATATCTGCCAAAACAAATGCTCTTCTTTTATTATCTGTAAAAGGGGAAAGAGTGGGCATGATACTGAATGACAGAGCCAGGCTGAGTTGGTGGTAAGAAACCTCTATGGACCACAGGCATGAAGTCTCCCCCTCCAGGTTACTTTCAAAGAAGCTGAGGTGAAGAGATGTAGCTACATTGAATAAGGAGAGACTGTCACAAGAAGGAAGCAATCATGCTTTGTGACCTGGTGCTGACTGAAAGGAAGCAGGCTGGTAAGGGAGGCAAAGTCAGGCAATAGTTCATAATGAAACGGTCTTCAATATGGCTGTCTATGGGTGGTTACGGTTTTAACAGGCAGAGATATTACAGAGAGACATCCTATGTAGAGGGTGCCCCAGGAGACATAAAATTAGTGCCAGGCATGTACTTAACTTAGCCAGTAGATTGGCATAGCTAGAGCATACACCATGGCTACTCAGAGGGTGCCAATGGGTCCTGCAGCATTCCTGTTTCCTGGGAGCTCCTTAGGAATGCAGTCTGTTAGCCAGGCATGGTGGAGCACTCCAGGAATCCCGACATTTAGAAGGGTGGGGCAGGGCACCTCGTCTGAGATCAATTTGGGCTACATAAACTCTGTTTTGGAAAAAGAAAAGTAAGCAAGAAAAAGGTGGTGGGAGGGGAAAAAGAGGAGATGAAAGACTAGGAAAGGAAGGAGAGGGGAGATGCACACCACAATTCTGGCAAGTGACACATACATGCTGGGAGGCTCTGGAAGGAAAGGAATGCAGAGAATCAAGTCGCAGAAAGGTAGATCGTGATCAGACGCTAGAGAGAGGCTGGAAAGCGTGCTGCAAGCCAAGCCAGAGCTTCACAGCAGGCTGGAAAGGGAAAATTAAAATTACAACTTGTTAGTCTTTATTTATGACTCTGTCCATGTCCATTTGTCTGTATCGACACAATGTGTATACGGTGTCTTCAGAGTCCAGAAAAGGACAGTGGAATCCCTGGAACTAACACTATAGGCATTTGTGAGCTGCCCGGTGTGGGTGCTGGGAACCAAACACTAGATTTCTGTGAGAGCAATAAGCTGTCTTAATGGCCGAATGCCTCTCTAGCTCAGTGTTTCTCAACCTTCCTAATGCTGTGACCCTTAATATTGTGGTGACCCCAAGCATAAAATTATTTTCATTGCTACCCTACAACTGTAATTTTGCTGCTGTTATAAATCATAATTTAAATATTTATGTTTTCCAATGGTCTTAGGTGACACTGTGAAAGGGTCGTTTAACTCTCAAAGGGATCACTGTTATGTTATCATATCACTTTTACCTGGGTGGCTGGCAGATGGTGATGGATAGAGCCCATGCCCCTTGTGGGCACAGTGGGAAACACTGAGACTGTGGTCCATGTGAAAAGACTTTATTATTATTAGGGGGGTGGGGGAGACAGGGTTGGGGAGTGTGCCCTCTAGCAGGGTGGGAGAAGATGGGAATCCTTCTTAAAGGAGTTTGACATCAGAACTGAGGGCGGGGCCAGGCTAATTGCCATTGGCCGGGTGTGGCTTCAGGGGCTAGAACAGAAATCAAACATCCATGAACGACAGGCCAAGAGCTGCTGCTCCAGCTACTTCAGTTCTGTGCATCCTGCCAACAACATTGCTTTGGCGTTGGAAGACCTTGAGCAAGGTTACTTAGTAAGGTGATACCATTTGAGCCCGAAATGACCCCCTGGGGTTCATGTTTTGAACACTCTTCCCCAGTTGATGGTGACTGTGGTACTACTGTCTGTCAATGGCTCCCACCGCTGGAAGGGAACTTCACCTACAATCTGTCCCCTCCTTCCTGTTATTTTGAATCTTCTTCACTTTTCTGCCTGATATGGTCACACATTTCTACCACTATAAACTGCCTCTGCCTCTGCCTCCCAAGAGCTAGAATTACAAGCATGAGACACAATGCCCAGCTTGGGGCTCACTCCCGGTATTTAACATTCTATAGGTTTAACCAGTTATGCAGTGACCTACATCTATTAATAGTATTGAAGTGGCATCTAAAATAGTTTCTGCCCTAAAAATCCTAAACCCTGCTGATTTGCTTTTCTCTCCCCAACTTCTTCTACCCACTAATCTTTAAAACAAAAAACAAAAAACAAAAAAACAAAAACAAAAAATCTGTGTCCACAGTTTTGTCTTGTCTGGAATATCATGTAGCTGAAGTGATACAGAGTGAGTATCTTTCACTGAGGAATATGCATTGAAATTTTCTTCATTTATGTTCATGGCTTGATAGCTTACTAAGCACCAAATCACCAAGTCTCCTACCTCCATATTGTATTTTCTATTACCCACACTAGGACCTCTCTGTTTAACAGTTCTAAGTAAAGCTGTCATGTACAGGTTTTTATACAGATGTATGGTTTCTTTAACTTATGTAGATAAAAAACATAATTGCTAGATCATATTACATAGGTCTTGGAATTCATGGCAGCTGTGTATTCAGCACAGCTAACACTTAGGAAATTCTCAACTAATGATTCTGACCATCAGGCTTGCCTGAGGCAGGGGTAGATGAAGGTCTAAATACCAAAAAAAACCAGATAAGATAGTTATGTCAGGGCTGAGGTAAAGAATCTAGGCTCATCACCACAGGTGCAAGCCCCAAAGGGGCTGAGTGAGGCATCCTCTAGAGATCTGGTCTGCTGAGTGGGACCCAGGTGCTACTTCTGAGCCAAGAGCTAGGAAGGAATAGTATTATCCAGGCCGCCTGGCCTGATGATTTAGGATAGCCAATTGGAAAATACAAGACCATTTTGTTCCTCCAGGTCAACAGTTCTTTTTTGCATCTCCACTCTCAACACAAACAGTCCTGTAGGGAGGGGAGGAGGCTTTTTTGGAAAAGTCTACCTTGCACAACTCTGACAGGCTCTATCAGCTATAGAACTTTCAGAGGAGCTGGGCATAAGGGCACACACATTTAATCCCAAGCACTCAGGAACAGAGGCAGGCAGATGTCTAAGTTCAAGGCCAGCCTGTTCTACAGAGTGAGTTCCAGGACAGCCAGGAGTACATAGAGAAACATTGCCTCAACAAAACAAAACAAAACCAAAAACCTTAGACAATAAAAGAATAAAAAGAAATGGCTGATTGTCTTAGTATAACCCAGTCCTGATATTGGGATGAGGGAATCGCACCTGCCTCAAGTGGATGCACCAGGCTGAGCTGACCCACCTTAGGACTTCTTGTCCTTTTGGGGGAGGGGATGTGGGGAAGCTGAGGGAGGATTGGGAGGGATTGGGAGGAGGGAAAGGAGGGTGAGCAGGAGGATACATAGAAAAAAAGACCTTTTTAAATAAATAAATAAAGTCTGGTATTTGCAATCTGCTCTAACTACAGCTTCAACATTTCTATGACAAAATGGAACTTTACTGTGCAGGCTTGGCATCTTTAGAAATAGCTGGGGATGTGCAAGAATACTGCAGGTGATTCTAGAAAAACTGAGTGAGAGTGAAGAAAGATCTTGTCTGAATGCCTAAAGGAGATGAATGTTCTAGATGCTCCCCAGCAAGGCACCTTCCTCTTGAGTTCTCCTTTGGCCTTTTCTTATCCCTGCTGTGTCTAGAAAGTCTAACACAAGTACATGAGCTGCTTTAAGAGATCTGAACAGTGTTCGTCTGGCTATTTCTTTAAATTTTTAAATGTTTTCATTAACTTTTTTTTTTTTAGCATTTCATCATTGTACACATAGTCACCCTTAACTCCTCCCCTTAACTCCTCCCAAATGTACCCCACCTCCCTACCCCCAACCTTGTGTCCTCTTTTTAAAATTATTATTTAATGGCCGGTAGACTCTAACTTCCTTTGTCCACATGCTTCAGGGTAGGAGGCATCTACCAGCTCGATGGTCACCCTAAGGGGGCCACACCCTTACAGAAAAACTGCCTTTCCCTTCCTTTCCCCTAAAGATCCTTCTTGCTCTATACTGGAAGGCTGACTGAAGTGATCCCGTGAGGGACTTGTGCAGGCAACCACAACTGTTTTGAGTTTGTGAGAGCAGTGGTCTTGTCACATCCAGAAGATACTGTTCTGGTCTGGCCCTTCCCAACCTGAGATTGACAGTCTTTTTGTCCCTCTTCTGTGATGGCCCCTGAACCAGGGGAGGGTGTAAAATACATGTCCCACTTGTGGTTGAGCACCCCACAGTCTCCTATTCACTTTGACCTGTAGAGGGTGTTAGTTTCTCCATCAGTCACCATCCACTGCACAGAGAACCATCTCTGAGAGGTTCAAGAGCTATAGCAATTTACAGGTCTGCACTGAGAGGGCAGTTTGATGGATTGTCCCTTTGGCTGAATGATAGCAGTAGGCTCACCCCTGGAGCCTATGAGTGCCCAAGCTAGGAGTCATCTAGGTAGTTTTGATAGTTAGGAATTTATAAAGGAGGCCGAGGAAGCTGCAGAAAATTGTGTTGTAAGAGCTAGTCAGCACTGGGATTTGGCCATGTGTTGAAGTATACTCTAGCACACACTTTGTGAGTGTTAGTATGCGGGGTGGGATGGGGGTGTCAGCTGTGTCAAGAGGCTCAGCTTGTTTGTTCTGTCCCATGATTTTAAACCATAATTTAAATCAAAACAAGAAGCCTATTCCACAGTTCAAAACAGAAGGATATCCTGCCCTGTGCCAAGGTTTCACACAAAGTTCATGGAAAACACCATGGCTGGATCTGTTTGGAAACTTGGTTTCCTTTTCCTGGGCTCTTCCAGAACCAAGTGGAAGCTAGATTGCTTCAATTCTCCTCCTTCTCTGTTTTCTCAGCAACCCTTCATTAGTCCTGATGGTCTGTAGTTTCTTTATTATCATTGTGGTCCCTTTTTCTGATCCAACATTCCTTTAGTTCTCAAGAAGAACACTGCTTGTTGACTGGGGATTGCTCTTAGCTAACCAGCAACCCTCTTGAAGATGGGGTAGACAGAGTACCAATCACAAAGGATTAATACATCATTTTTCTCAAATAGAAAACCATTCAGATATGGAGGAAAGTCATATCATGTTTACAGTTTAGAAACACTAAATCCAGGGGATGCAAAGAGAACTCAGCTGTGCATGAAAAACACACATACACACGCACTCCTGATTACTATCACTACTTTGGCATTTTTTATTTACTATTGCCAATAAAAATCAATATTTTCATTTTAATGCTCAGTATTCACATGGAAGTTTGCACTTCAGCTTTTTAGAAATATCAAGGAGACTGGAAGCTGACACAATACAGAGAAGTAAGGAGAACAAGGAAATGCATGTGGGTGGGCCTATGTTCCCAGTCTTTCCATTTCCCAGGATGCTCAAAGTCAGAGCCATTACTGACCCTCCATCTATCTTTACAAATACATTTTTATATGTGTTTGCTATTGTTTTGGTTTTGTTTTATATCTTTTTCCCTTTGAAAATGAGCCCCTTTGGGAGTCTGGTGAGGGAGTAGAAAACAAGAAAAAGTAAGTGCTATATGCAAATGCTTCTTGTTTAAAACAAGTAAGGAGAGGAATATTAAAATATAAGCAAAATGTCTGTGCCCACATGCTTCTGAAGCCTTAGCGAACCCTGGATACTGCTAGCCACAGCGGTCCAAATAAGATGAAAATAGGTGATGGTGCCTGAAGAGTTCATTTCTTGACAATTTTAATATCCATGGTATTCTGTCAGGTTTGCTAACATTTGGTATGTGTAAGATGTTGTTGGAACACAGAAAAAAGTCAGGTCCAAGCAAATGAATTGAGAATGACCAGGATAAAGAGATATTTCAGTAAGTAAAGCACTTCCTGTGTAAGTGTAAGGAAGAGAGTTGGGATTCCCTGCATCCACATTGATGCCAAGCAGGCAAGCATGTGAGCCTGCCTGTAACTCTAGCATTCAAAGGACAGGCTGGCTAGCTAGACTAACTGAATCATCAAGCTTTGGGTTAAGCTGAGAGACCCTGCCTTGATAGAAAAGGTGGTGAGTAATCAGAGAAGATACCTGATATCAAACTTGGGCCTCCACACATATGTAAACACAGATGTGTGCACATAAGCACACACATATAAATATCTATATGCAGGAACCACACAAAAGTACATGCAATATAATAAATAAGAGTAATTATTGCCTGTGTGAAAAAAGATGGCAAGATATGGCACAAGCAAATGTAAACCATGACTTGGAAGACAAGGCCATGATGAACAGCTGGCACTCAGGGTCCTGTGAAGCCAGTGGAATCCATAGCAATGGTGAATAAGCTCACAAATAGGGGACTTATATGGAATTTTTTAGTAACTTCAATATTTGAAAAATGTGTTTTTTGTTGTTGTTGTTAGCAAGTAGACAAATCTCTTATAACAGTTTTCATGATCCAAAGGTAAAAATGTAACTCAATCTGGAACAATCAGAAACATATCTATCCATGTTAGATCCCATCTAGATTGTCATCACCAGGTTTTAATGTTCTGGAGACCAACCAAGGAGCTTATGCATATGCACATGAACTTTGTCACTGAACTCCATGCCAGACCATATGTACTTCTAAGGTCAGCTCCATGCCTCCTGATCTATCCACAACTGGGTAGGAAACCAGCATGAGCCAACACCCCAATCCCCGGTGCTTCTGTTGATGAAAACAGCAAAAGGGGTATAAAAACTATGCTTACTGGGGGCTGGAGAGATGGCTCAGCGGTTAAGAGCACCCTCTGCTCTTCCAGAGGACCCAGGTTCGATTCCCAGCACCCACATGGCACCTAACAACTGTCTGTAGTTCCAGTTCCAGGCAGACACCAAGGCAAATAAATAAATAATAAATAAATAAAGTTTTTTTTTTTTTTAAAAAAAAACTATGCTTATCAAGTAGACCATTGTAAAGCATCAGAACTGTGGCTTAGGAGCTGGGAAATCACTAAAAAATCCCAAGAAAACTCACAGATGAACTTGTTTCAAACAGTGGTGACCATGACTCAGAGTGTCACTGGCAGCACACCATTCTTAACCACATGCCTCCTGGGTTGCAGTCAGCGGCCGTGGACCACAACCACGAAGCACAGTTTCCACATGTTCAGTGTGTTGAGTAACTTGAACAAAGACTAAATCACAACCCGAGTGTTAGGAAACAACAGGTGCACCCCTTGCTTCAGACCATGGGTAGATGGCAAGAGACAGTGTGTCCTGTTAGTGTGGTGGACTTCTGCATCCCAGGCCCTTTTCTCAGCGCTCAGTGCACATGAATTGGTCCACCCCTCCTGATAATCTACGGACCACTTTTTTTTTTTTTTTTTTATGCACAGGAAAACTAAAGCACAAAGAGGCTAAATTGTTTCTAATTCATATACAGGTTAAAAGAAACCTGTGGTGATGCACCCCTTTTATCCCAGTAGTTGAGAGGAGCAGGCAAGTGGATTTTTGAGTTTAAGGACAGGCTGGATTATGAATTGAGTTCCTGGACATCCAGGGCTACGCAAAGAAACCCTGTCTGGGAAAAAGAAAGTGGGGCTGTGACTGGAACCCAGCTATCTATTCACTCTGTCTCCAGGTTCTCCTTTACCACCTCTCAGCCCAGAGATGGTCAAAATGAGTTTCTAAACAAACTCTTTCAGAAACAAAATACATTTAAAAAACAGAAAACTGTCAGGCAGTGGGGGCAAATGCTTTTAATTTCAGTACTTGGGAGGCTGAAACAGGCAAATCTCTGTGAGTTTGAGGCCAGCCTGGCCTACAGAATGATTTCCAGGACAGCCAAGACTACACAGAGAAACCCTGTCTTGAAAGGCCAAAACAAAGAAACAAACAAACAAACAGAAAAACAAAATGGTAAGAAATATCAAGGGGTGATAAATCCCCAAACATTAGCATGGTAGTTTTCAGCCCTTTGGGTTCAGTAATGGAACTTTGCCTCCCTCATTTTCCTTTGAATCCAGTAAGACAAGAGAGACTACACAGTTGGAAGCAGAAACAGACGTAAACTGCACGAGCTCTGTGTCATATCCTTGCTGTGCAATGCCATCCCATGAAGCTAAAAGAATAAGAGACCCAATTACGAGTCATGTGGCCCATGCCTGGAAAACTAGGACACCAGAATCGGCTCAGTCATCCTCGTTATCTGGCTTGGCATCAAATGGGCTAAAAAGAAAGGACTCAGTTTGAGCCCCATGCAACGTCTTAACTAGAAGTTTTCCCACTGTGAGCATTCAAATTTCATGTAATGAAATATTTTTGTTCTACATTTCTGTCCATTTCCTGGAGCATCAGCAGTGAGTGTGATCAGGCTGCAAGTGGAGGAGAGAATGCTGGGGATGTTTAGGATACAGGAGTCTCAAAGCAAATTCCTCTGACTTGGAAAAATGAATGGCTTATAGGATGGTTCTTTGTTTATTTATATCTTGGTTTTCCTCTTCCGGTTCTTCAACAGGACAGGATATTTTCAGTAGTTATTCTTCCTGAGTTTGTTTTTCACTAAGTGATATCTAAGCTGTCCAATTCTGCACACAGAATCATATCACCTGCTGGGCTGTCTGGATCTGCTGTGTGTAGCAGGACCTTGAAGGCAAGTCACCTAAACTAACTTTCCAAATATTTCTTCTAAGAATGACAGAGCTAAATGTCAGAGGTTTCCTTTAGTATCTTAGTCTGTCCACACTTTCTTTATCATCAGCATTTACACTGTGATGTTTATTTCTCTTGGCCACTTCAGCCATTGTACATTCCTTCAGTCCTTGCTCATGCTGCTCTCAAGAGTCACTTGCTGCTAGAAATACTTGGGGGGAGGGGATGGAACATGACTGCTAGGTAGATCTGGGATGGAAATGGATGGAATAGAGCTCATCCCCTTAGCTGAGCTCTACTGCATTTTAGTGGAACAGAACAATCCATCCAAAAACAAACAAACAAACAAAAAACAAAAACAAAAAAAACTAAAAAACTCTTGTAAATTATGTGCAGTGAAGAAGGAACCACCCAGCTTATTTTAGGAGGCTATCACATACTTTGCACAGGATAGTTGGGAACCATTATCCATAGATCATGTTTAAAGACAGTGGGCTGGATATAGACACTTAACTTTATCCCTTCCTGATGCCTTAGTAGAACTTGAAATGGGGGAAATCATGCCTCTACCCCCGTTCTTGGTCTCATTAATAAAAGAATTAAAGAACAGACCTAAGCAGAATTCCAAGAACAGTTTTGTTAGCGTTTATAAGGAAACCAACGCAGGCCAGCTGTAAACTTCAGCTGCTGCCTAGAAGATGAGGATGGAGAAGAGGAGAAAAAAAAATCCATGATGTTTATGCAGGCATAAATGTGATGGGTAAGGATGTCTAAAAAAATGCCGGGGAAACTCAAAGCATTAAGGAAAAAATGTGCTTAGGGAAGAGAAGACTCAATGGCTATATAACTGTGGTCTTGCAAGCTGTTGCACTAGGGGTGGGGATAATAGGGAGGAAAAGACAACATCTTGTTAAAGTACTCATTATTCTGTCCATTGAGCTCACCTTCCTAGGTGTGGTCGCTTAGGCACGTGAATGACCTGGCCGATTGGAATGTTAGGTCTCCACTCAGGCCGGAGACTCTATTCTCTTGACCAGGAGCGGTTTTCAACCCTAACAGGATAAGATTAAAGAAAGTGTTTCCCACGAGGACTGAATGGAGAAAGAGAAGTCCTCCATGGCAGGGAAGGTCAAGATTTAAGCTTTAGAAAGTGGACAGGTTGATGGGGATCACTGGCACCTTAGACTGAAGAAAGTGACCAGCTGAGAAACATGGAAAGAAACATTAGCGATAGGTGAGGACCTCAGAGAAGCTGCCATCCAGTTCCCTGAAAGGCTCAGGAGTCTGCACCACCTTCTTAAAGAGCTGGACTAAGGGCTGAACAGATGAAAGCAGCAAGATTGGTCAAAGGCTTACAGAAGGAGAACTTCCATCTCTCAGTTCCCTTTTCTGTCTCAGAAGGAGAGAGAGAGAGAGAGGGAGAGGGAGAGGGAGAGAGAGAGAGAGAGAGACTCACGGAAACCAGGGGAACTGCAGACCCTAGTGTGCCGTTCTCTAAGGGATTAAAAGGCAGAAATGGTCACAAAGTGGCCTTGTCATCAGCTTTCTACCATTGTAACAAATACCCCAGATAACAGGCTTAACAACAGGGAAGGTTTGTTTGGACTCAGGGCTCTCGGGTTCAGTCCATGATTGATTGGTTCCATTGCTTTTGGACCTGTGGTGAGTCAGCACATTATGGAGAAGCCTGGGAGCAATGGTACTGACCCTGTGTCCAGGAAGTGAGACGGAGTGGGGGAAGGGTCAGCGTGCCAGGATCACTTTCAAGGTCAAGCCTCCAGTGACTGGTCTCCTTCTGCTAAGCCCCACCTCTTAAAGGTTCCACCACCTCCCAGAACGACACCAATATGGTGTTGGCACTGGGGTGCTTGCCATCCATCCAGTCTGGTGGGCCAAAGGCTGACCATGACCCATTCACTGTTCCCAGTGTTCCACACCGATTAACTCATTTGATCTTCAAAACAACTGACTGGAAGGAGAAAGAGCAAGAATAAAAACAGCCAAGACCTGAAGAAGAAGAAGAAGAAAAAGAAGAAGAAGAAGAAGAAGAAGAAGAAGAAGAAGAAGAAGAGGAAGAGAAAAAGAGCCTACTAGATATTAAGACATACTTAAAAGCCGTGAACCTTATAAGAATAAAAGTGTAATATTAGGAAAGGTTAATTCATTATTTCCTATTTATAACTAACTGGCAAGTTAAATTAATTAATTGAACATATCAGATTAATTAATACTAGAATGGGCTTGTTAGGCTGGAAAAATATAGAAACTGACCCTTTTACATGAGGATAAAAATATGATTTTTAAAAATGGGCATTTCTAGCCCATCAGGAAAAACAATAATTGAGTAAAGAGTGTTGGGATAATTGACTATATACACACTTGGAAGATACAACTTTCAGATGAGTTAAGGACAAATCTAATATTAAAAACATGTTTAGAAACTTGGACTAAGAAAGGCCTTTGTAAATGGGACTTACATGGCAGTATGCTGTGTGTCTTTTCTCATGGTCCATGTTGTTTGTTGTTGTGGTGTTTTTAGCAAACAAATATAAAGTCAATAGCATAAAGGTGAACACTGGACAGAGTGGGTGGGATAACAAAATTATTTCAAAATCTACTCTGATCCATTAATCCAAATCTCACTTGTTAAATGGTACCTTGTGGTTTGTGGTTGCATCCAGCTATGATTATCCCTGACCTGAAATTGTGTTTCTCCTGAAGCTGGAAACAGATTAGCTGACTCTAATAAGCAGACTGTTCCATGCTAAGCCCTGTATCTCAGTGGCCCTAGGAGTGATAAGAAAGTATTCTCCCTTGACACGTTTTTTGTTTTTTGTTTTTTTTGGTTTTTTTTTTTTTTTAAGTTTATTTATTTGGTACACTGCATTTTACCTGCTATGACTGCAGGTCAGAAAGAGGGCAGCAGATCTCATTGGTTGTGAGTCACCATGTGGTTGCTGGGAATTGAACTCAGGACCTCTGGAAGAACAGTCGGTCCTCTTAACCTCTGAGCCATCTCTCCAGCCCCCTCGACACATCTTAAAGACCTAAGATTTTGGTTTACCTATAGATGTGTTTGTGTATGCCACATGAGCACAAGTGCCTCTGGAGGCCTCCTGTGTCCTATGAGGGTGTTGGATGCCCTGGAATTGCAACATGAGCTTCTAGATGTGTGGTCTGGGAAAGAACTTGGGTCATCTTTGAGTGTAGCAAAAGCAGTTAACCCCTGAGCTGACTCTCCAACTCTCTTTGACATTTTGTTACAAGTTTTTAGACACTATCATAACTGCTTATGATTATGATTGGATCAATTTTTAAAAAGTCTAATTGGATCAATACAAAAACAGCCTAGAATTCTGCGTATTCGGTGATTCTTCTCTTTCAAAGATCAGACTGCTAATGTTATCTAATTTAATGGTTTGCTTTCATACACTCCCTCCGATACACTAAGGGGAAATGTATTAGCAAGTAGACATGAACCTTTTGTTTATTTTGGTTCTTTTGAGACAGGGCCTCACTGTGTAGCTCTGACTATTCTGGAACTCACTATGTAGACCAGCCTGGCCTTGCACTCACTGAGATCTGCCTGCCTCTGTCTCCTGAGCACTGAGATTAAAGGCATGTGCCACCATGCCAGCTCAGAAATGAACATTTTTAAGGTCTCATTCTCTTCACTTCTGATCCTTTTTAGTCAGACAAAAGTACTTCACTGACAGAATTGTCACACCGGTATTTGGGCTATTTCTTTTTCTTTCCCAAGCAACCAATCCCCTGGCAGGAATTGCTACCTGTGGGCAGAAGAATCCAACTTAAGCAAGCTCCAGAAAATTCCTCCAGGAAGTGGCTTGAGTGACTGGAAAGTCTAAGGCAGCCAGTAGCCTACAGCACTGCTGCTTCCTCTGCACTACTAAGCCCCGCCCGGCCTGACATGGTGGGATACAGGAGGGGAGCCCTTCAAGGGACGAGATTACTACAGTAACAAACGGAAGAGCTGCCTGCCTCGGTAACCGGACAGGGCACACACACAATTGTCTTCTCAAGTTTATCTTTGTATCAAGGCATTGCGACATCGCTACATTCTTGCTTTGGTCACTAAGCCGACTAGCTGAGTGTGTCTCCTTCAGTTCCTCTGATGTGCGGCTGCCATGAGGAAGAAGCAGAGGACAAGTTCCATCTTAATTCTTCTCCAAGTGATTCTCCTGGGGTACACTACTAAAAAATAAAAGTACTTACTGGTTTGTTTGTGTGCCTGCTTGCTTTTTGAAGTTTTCTTAGGACACAGAGATGTTTGATACTTAAACATTTAAGAAATGAATGATAAATTCATGCAGAAGATTTGAATTAAAAAAAATAAAACTCCCTGGTTCTTATATTCTCAGAGCTACAGAAGGGTCCTAAGGCTCAAGCACTCATGTTGGAAGACCAAATCTTCCTTGTCCTCAATGGTCTGTTGCAATTACTCTTGTTATCAGATGAGGGAGGGGCCGAATCTCCGAGGGCAGAGAATGGATGAGGGCTCCATTTCCTGCGAAATCAGAATCTGATTGTTCTCCACTGCAGCCCATAGCTCACCAGGACTTATTGGGAGTCACTCCTGGAGCGTCCCAGCCCCCTCACCTCAGTAGAGTCCACCAGTCTTTTCTTTTCTGTCTGCCTCAGGACAGGTACTGTCTATGGTATACCAAGTTTGTCTATGCTCTCTGCAGCTATCCATCCCCCCTTCTACAGTATTTCCCCATCAGCCAGTCATTAGCTGGCTTTGTCTCAAGAGCCTGCAGGAAAGTGGCTCTTGGTAACCATAGGCAACCATGAGCCCTTGCTAGCTATGTGCACTGTATTTGCATGGCACAATCTAGCCGTTAACTAAGGAGATGGGAAAATGTGCTTTTAAGGTTTTCTTGTTCACTAAAATCATTGTCTTCCTTTTCTCTCCACTTTCTGATCTCCACAGAATGACCGGTCCATGGGTGAGATGCAGACCATAGGAGGTGAGGATCTTTCAACACTGGCCGGAAAGGTTTGATAATGTAACTTCTCAGTAGGTGTACACTTGTGGGGCATCTAGGTGACCTTCATGGCATGTCAGAGCTCCAAATGCATTTCAGAAGCTCTCCCGGGTTTGCTAATTCATGCAAATAGATGTATGAAGTCCTTTAATAATTTCTCCTCCTGTCCAAAACATGGCTTGTAGAAAGCTGCCAGGCCCTGCTGCAGATCACATCCTTGAAGCTTCTAATTCTAGTTTTATTTCAGAAAACAGAACCTCTCGGACCCTTGCTGGGCTTCTTTCTACTCTCCTCAGAGGCATCTCTACCCTATAAAAAAGCTTTCTCTTTTGTCTGCTTTTCTGTCTGATGCTTTGCAGCAAACACTGGTAAGACATTTTAATATGATTATTGAAATGTACAATGTGGTGTTGGGGAGTGCTTCTTGAGAGCACAGATTTTAGCACTTTGCTGAAGGAATAACACCACACACACACACAAAAAAAAAATGACCCACACATCCACACCCCTACACACCCACACACTCACCTACACCCACCCCACACCCAACCACACCCACCCACAAAGAATGGAACCTACTAAATTTTTGAGGAGGGGAGAGACAATACCCCATTTTAATTTGGAGTTCCAAACTTGCCCTTGACCAGTTATGAAGTGGAAGAACTATTTGGATTCTGACATAAACTCCCAGGATTTCAAGGGAAGGTAGCTTTACAAAGCACTTGGTCCTTGGGCAGTGATTTGAAATGCAGATTCACTGGGAAGGGAAAGCAGCTAGAGACCTCAGAATTTGTTTCTCTTAGCCTATCCTGATCTAGCCTGACCACCCCCACCAAAAAAAAAAAAAAAAACAAGTAAAAAACCCTTAGCTTTCCAAGTCGAACGAGTCAGTCTACTACACATGCTTTAATCTCTTATCTTTGGCAACTGTTACCATTACTCAATTCCCCGGATGGGGAAAAATAGAACAGCAGCCGCATTTAATAAAAAATATGTATCATAGTAGTTGGAATGCTACTGAGCTGCATGGACTTTGACTAGGAAAGGTTCTTCTTCCTCCAAAGACAGCCTAGTGGGTTCCTGGAGTAGTAAATCTGATTTTGTGGCAACTCCAGTGAACTTGTTAGCATAACATATTGCGGGGCATCATTTGATGTTACTATGCTACAGCAGGAAATAGCCTAGAAGAGTTAAAATACTAGAAGCAATCTCCTGAAATCCATAGCTTTTAACACCCTGGAAGGGTTCTTTAAGTGATTTTACCTTAGTTCTTTCCATACAGTTACTACTACACAAGGTCTATAGCTTGTTTGTGCTTTTTCCAGAGAGGGCTGTCAAAACCGGCAACTCTTCAAGAATTCCATCTGGGCTTCCTCTCTCCTACCTTTCCATTTTGTCTGAAGTGATTTCCCTCATAGGCAAGCACATCTGTACTCTCTAAGCACTAGGGGTGGGGGATAGGGGTGAGGGGGGTATGGTGTAGGCCCCTGCTTTGATTTTCCCTGTACTTTGAGCCTTGAAGGCAAGGCCGGCAGATTGCTAGCTGCATTCTATGCTCTTCAAAGTGTCTGGTATGTTTCTACCTTCCTGCCCAGTGAGGGGGGGAGGGTTAAGGGGTTGGAGGGGTTAGAAAGGAAAGTGTGAGCTGTTTACCTCAAATTCGTAATCTTCCAGCCACCTGGGGAATTTCCACGGTGCTCAGGCCCAGGTAGCATCGGGTATGTAAGTCTGAGATGAGTTTCCGTGAATGGCATTCTCCTTGGACGATGACCCAGCTAGCTTGAGTGCTAAGGTGGGGGGTGAGGGCAGGGGGTGAGGGTAGGGGGTGAGGGTGCCTTCTTATTAGCGGTGGAGTAGGTAGAAGGCATATCAGGCCTTGACTTTGGTGTCTCCTGCTGTAAATTACTGAGAGATCAAAGTGAGTGTGCATTGAGGGTAAAGGTGGACAGCTAGCCAGGAGTGCACACAAGCAGGAGTAATACCAGCTTCATACTGACAAGACAGTTTCTTTCAGACTACTCAGTGCTATCTAACTGTATCTATACCCTCCTGTTTGTGAGGAAAACTTTATAAACAGTTAAACAGGTGCCAAGTAGAACCCCCTGGGCCAAGAACTAAGATATATTAACAATGACTAGCCACTGACAAACCCACTTCATTTTTAAAGACTGAAGTTCAGGTGCCTGGCTCCCAGCAGAGGGAAAGGCTAGGTAGGTGAGCCAAGCCAGACCATCCCCCAACCACCAAGGTTTCAGCTAGTCTAGGTGTTTATCTACCTTTTACTTTCCTGGCTGTCTTCCAAGTCTTGACCCTTATTAGTATAGTACTTCAGTATAATCGAGACAGGCAAGTTTTTTTTTTATAAAGAGCCAAATATAAATACTTGGAGCTATTCAACTCTTGTAACATCAGAGCAACTAGAAGTGATGTTGAAGTGATTGGGTGTGTGTCAATAAAACTTTGTTTACAAAAACAGAGATGAGGCCAATAGTGATCCTGGGGCCATAGTTATTTCTAGGAGCTGCTGGCTCAAGGTGAACACCAACTAAAGCCTTATTATAAATTCAAAGTCTCAGGAGCCACACAAGAGCTCCTGATTGCAACCTTCTAGATGATCTCTTTTCACTTCAAAGTTTGCAAGGCACTGGACACCCCACCCCAATCCACCACCTCCACTGAAGTACCCTTCCGTTGACTCTTGTTGACCTTCAAACCACTCTCCACAAAGCTACCCAAGGGATCTTAAAATACGAATTGGAGCATGCCATCTGACAATTGAAACCTTTCAGTGGTCTCTTAATTAGCAGTTACCAGACTTAACAAAAACAAAACAAAAACCAAGTAGCCCAGTCAAATTTGAACGTTAAATAGTGAATAAATGTTCAATATAAGTATATAATAAACATCTTTTCTATTACTGCATCTTGTGTGGTTTTTGGGACATACTTACCTGGCACCCCCTACCATACTGTCATGCTTCACTAGCCTCCTGGCACTGGACCCTCACCAACTAAGTCTTTCCTGCCAACCCCCTGGACAAGCTGTGCCTTCTTCCTGGAACCCACTTTCCACTTCCTGAACCCCTGAGTTTGCTCTGCACAGCATGGCTTCCCTGCAAAGCTGTCAGGAATGGGTGTCTGGTATGCCCCTTTACCATCCCCCAGCCCAGTATACATCTATATGCAAAGCCCAATTCCCTTAGAGCCCTATCTATGATTTACAGTTTCACACTTACTTAGGAGCCCCTTTTGTATTTGCTTTTTCCCACCAGAAAGTCAGTGTGAAGTGGGAGAGACCACTGTGCTCACCATCTCATCTCCAGCATCGCACACAGCCTGGTCCATCACAGGTTGGAAGAAATATTGACTGAGCCATGAGTGTGTCATCATCTTATGTAGAAATCAGAAAGACAGTTTCAGCTAATTTTGAGCAAAGACATGGCAGAGGGAAATGTTAAATCTAAGCCAATTTGGCAAGGCTTCTGGTGGCAAGTGATGGGATCCAACTTGTATTTTAAGAGCACTTTGGCTGCTTTACAGAGAATGGTTTAAAGAGCAACAGAAGTTAATGAAGGTAGCCTGAAACGGTACATCAAACTAGCTGGTTTAGTTTAGGGCTGGCGTTGAAAGGTGTTGAATGTCCAAGAGAAGGCAAAAGCCTTCAGTATTGATGAAACTTAAAAAGGAAGGTGGAGAAAGTGAGTCCTGCACAGCTAAGGATGGGTGTGTATGTGTCAATAACTGGAGCTGGGGCTGGAGCAGTAGTAAGCAGTGTGCTTGCCTAGCTGGGGATGTGGCTCAGCAGTAGCTAGAGTGCCTGTCCAGCACTCACAAGTCTCTAGGTTGGATAGCAAGTACTACTGAGGAAAAAATAAATAAAATTTTTATTTAACTTTATGGCTGTCCTTTTTCTTATAAAATAGGGAAGGGTCTTGTGTTACTCAGACTTTTTAGGCTGTAACAAAATCCCCGAAAAGACAACTAAAGAGAGGATGGCTCGTTTTGGCTCACAGTTTCAGAGATCTCGGTCCATTTAGCCTCATTGCTTTCTGGTCTATGGTGAGGCAGAACATGATAATAGAAAGTCATGGTGAGTGGTGTCCTCACCTTGCCAGACAGAAGAGGCTGGGTGGGAGAGGGGGAGTCTTCCAAAGGAGGACATGCATCACTCATCAAAGACATATTCTAGCAGTCTTCTTACTCTACTAAGGCCCTACTTCCAAAGGGCAAGCACTGCACTGAAGTTAAGTCTTTGTGACATGGTCACCTGTCAGTAGTACCACCACCCGGGCCAAAGCCTTCAACACAGGAGCCTCTGGGGAGGACAGTTCAACCCCTCTCCTGTTGCCTAAGTCTTGTCTGCCTAAGAATTTTCAAGACAACAAACAAATCCCATAAATCCAGCATCTCTTCCCAGTGATACAGACTGTGCCTGAACCAGAGCAAACAAGAGAATTAAGCATTCAGCACCCAATGAGCCTTTGTTTTAGTGGTTGAAGAGTCCAAACCCGTGATAAATATCTGCATTGGGTGGGAAGGTTGTTATAGGCCATCATCTAACTTCTGCTTTTCCATATGCCCATCATAGAACCCATCAAGTCAGTCAATAAATGTGCATTTATCATGTCATTGCCCTATCAGGAATTTAGACATGGCCTTTCTCATTCAGTGCTGAGCACCTCAAGAATAGCTTCCTGGGTCATTTCACAAATCCCTTTCTTTGGGGGGAAAAAGAAGAAGGAAAAGGATTCTTGGAATTGTAATGATTTAGGGAGAAGGTGGGGAACGGAAGTAACCCAGAAGAAGGAGGAAAGAGAAGCAGACTTGGAATGAGGGAGGGAAGCCCAGGTAGGGAAGCTGGACACGGCTGGCCCCTGCATGACTAAGGAAACAAGTCAGGAACTGAATAAGGAAATAATAAAACGCTGAAAATGTAGTTGGGTTGGGTTTATAGAGTAAACTGTTTCAATAAAGAGTTGAACGTGCTGAATTTAAGCAGAGGTGACATCATGGAGCTATTTAAGGGAAAAAGAATATAATCGTGGTGTATTGTAGAAAAAAATAATCAACTAGCTAATTAATTTAATATGAAATGAAAAATAGAGTGAAGGAAATGCAAGAGAGTGGAGGGGCAGAGCCATCCTGAGCACTTGCCTGTGTGTGCAAAGCTGCAAGAGAAAGGCTACAGCAAAAATGAAGAAGTAGAAATGGTTCTTAAATTTGTTTATCAAAGAACGAACCTCGGAAAGCACATGGAAACAGCCCCCGGGTTCAGCTGTGCGGTGTGTGTTACCAACAGCGCTGGGACCTCTGAGGTCCTCTAAAGATGTTGGAGTTCAAATGAGAGAAAGGCTTCTGTCTTCCTCTCTCTTTTTCTTTCTTGGCTTCTTTCACTTTCCAGGGAGGCTGGCTGAGTCACGGTTCTAAATAGGTCATTGCTGTTGAACAAAATGAGTCCTCGCCGGCTCTGTTCAATCACCTCTCGGCGTTTAAAAGCATTTACTCAGTGTGTTTAAGCTGTCTGCACCACACACTCTCGCTTTCTTTCTTTTTCCCCCCAAGTTGATTTAATCCTGGCACTTCATAAAATGTGTGTATCCATTAAAGCAGGAAGATTCTATTCATGCTGGAGAGAAACCCCTGAAAGGGTAAAATAAAACCGGAGAAGCAGGGGAGCAAGCCCAGATCCGGCACTGAAGACCAACAGCTGTGCAGGTTCAGTGCGAGATTTCAGGGGACAAGCCCACCCCACCCCCAATAAGTTTCTAATCAAATGCCAGAATGAAGCATTGAAACTTGCCAAAATTCACCCCCCTTCCTTGGCTGCCTTAACTTTTAAATCATTCCTTTTTATTGCCTCTGACTGGGCTGAGAACAATAGTGGAAATGCCCACTGATGGATGACTCTGGCAATTTTGTGAGTTATCACATAAAATGAAATGCTGAGCGACATTCCTTTCTCTGTGGGATTTAGATTCACACTCCTCCACACAGTTAGCAGCCACCCCTCCAGCCCATCATTGCCATGCCAGTTCCTTCTAGGGTGACCACACCCATAAACCCCTGTTGCTGCCGTTGAGACAGTGTGGTGTGTTGCTTGTCTTGTGTTTTCAAAGGTTAAAAGTAGGAACAGACAGCTAACGAAAATCGTTTGTGTTTGTATAATTCTTCCCTTCCTTCTTCATTAGGAAAACTCCACGTGATGGACTTTGCTCAGCCCTCGGAATAGCAACAAAACAGCACACTGGGGTGTAGAGAGTCCCTATAGAATCTTCTCCTCCAGCCCCCGCAGATTTTTACTGGCTTTCTGGGAGGAAGTGAGCTAGGTGTAAGGAGATGACTAAGACAGTAATTGGCAAACATCTCGGATTCAGCGATCACAGTTATCAGATGGGAAGTGTTTTGGACGTACAGAGAGTTCTGAAAAAAATAAACCCAAGGTTGCCCACTCAGAAAGTGAGAATCTTAGTAGACTGCTCAGAGCAAATTTACAGCATTAGATGGTAGTGAAAGGTCGGCTAGGGACGAACAGCAGATCACTAAAGATAGATGGAGACCACATCTCAGATGGCTCGTAAGGAAGACGAGCTACAGAAAGGAAAAGAAAGGACCCAAATGATTCATTTACCACACAGAGTTCTCTTTTTTCTTTGTCCTCCATCTCCTTCTCCCTTTTGCCATTTTTCCTTCCTTCCTCTCTTCCTTCCTCCCTTCCTTCCTCCCTCCCTTCCTTCCTCTCTTCCTTCCTCCCTCCCTTCCTTCCTCCCTTCCTTCCTTCCTTCCTTTCTTCCTTCTTCCTTTCTTTCACGGAGTCTTGCTGTACAACCCAGGCTGACCTGGAACTCATCATCTTCCTGGCTCTGTCTCTCAGGTGCTATGCGTAGGTGTGCACCACCATACCTGGATGGTGCCTTTCTAGATCACCTTTTCCTGTCAGCGTTCTGTGTGGACCAGAGGAAAATGGTCCTACTGTTTGTAGCCTTTGGTGCATAAGACCAAAAAGATTGGTTCCCTTAGATACTAACACAAATGCTTCCAGGTTGGGACAATTACGTCTTCTATACTGGGCCTTTATACTGTACCTTGCTATGACAGAGATGGAAAGACAAGAAAGAGGGACTGAGAAGGCAGCTCCCTCGCCTTTATAACAATCTGCTATTAAGACAGCTAACCCATTCTTGCAACCATAGCAGTACTCTATTCTTGAGGGCAGAATACATGGTTGGCTCACCTTTTACTGGAGTCCATCTTAATGTTTACTGGTGATTAATTTTCCTACCAGGAACTCTGGAGAAGACATTCAAAATACAGTAGAATCCAATGTGTGAGTCTCAGATTGAAAAGACAAATCACAAAGGACATTTTAAGGACAACTGGAAGCATTTGAATATGTGGTTGGCTGTATGTGATATTAGGAATTTATCATTTTTAGATGTGAGATTTTGGTTACATAAAATAGAGGCTGTTATGATAACTTTAATATTTTTGAAGTATACAAATACACTTAGATTCTTTAAAGTTAAATATTCATCAAAACTTAAAGTTCAGGGCTGGTTTACAGCGTGGAAGATTGCTTGCTTACCTAGTATATTTTGGGGGAAAAGGGAAGAAGTGAAGAAGGGAAATTTTTAGGTTTTCTGTTTTTAAACATGATTTGAAAACATTAGCTATATAAAACATGTTAGTAAATATCTCAGGCTGAAGCAAGAACACTTACCTGGTATTGGTGAGGTCCAGCATTCAATCTCAGCCTTGCAATAAAAGTTTTGGGGTTTTTTGTTTGTTTGTTTGTTTGTTTGTTTGTTTGCATGTATTTTTTAGAAATGTGAAGTGCCTGTACTATGAGAAATACAGGCATACCAACCAGGAAGACAATGCAGAGTTCAAAGTGACTGCCTCTTAAAGCAACATGTGAGGAGAAGAGGTAAAGTGAGAGGTGGCATTTTTCTTTAAAACCTTTCAAACTTAAAAATATGTTGGAATGATTTTGACAGTGTATCCCAGGATCAATACACATCCAAACCCCGCTTCCTACCTGCTGTCTTAGAATTGGGGTGAATCTTTCAAAGATGACTTCTACTTTACATAGTTTCTAAATAGAAGAGGAAGGGGGAGGGGGAGAGCAAAAGAGAGAGGAGAGAGAAACAGACAGACAGACAGACAGACAGAAAGTTCTTTTCAGGGCTTCCTACTTAATTAGACAAGTATGCATACCAACATATTTTGGAAAGAAATTTTTGTTCACATAATAGAACCAAAAAGGGACTGTCAACAAGACAATTAACCACAGCATCCTCTAAGCACTCTGGTTAGCCAATAGGTTTGGAGAAGCCTCAATCAAACTGAAAATACATGTCCAAATTAAGTGCCATGAATCAAAGGCAAAGGCCAGAGCAAGTCATGTTCAAGATGCTAAAGGGGCTTCTGAGAGTGTGTCTTAGAAGACAGGATGGACTGAGCCCTACAAGTAATATTAATGTCCAGTGGTATGAAAAGGATACAAAGACTTTGAGAGTTGACAACATAACCGTTTATCTTGATAGAAAAATTAATATTCTTTATTTTTCCAAGACAGAGTTTCTCTGTGTAACAGTCCTGGCACTCACTTTGTAGACCAGGCTAGCCTCAAACTCACAGAGACCAGCATGCCTCTGCTTCTTAAGTGAAAATTAACATTCTTAATAAATAGGTTTATTAAGAATGGCATACCTAAAAGAAATGTGCTTCTGGAAAGTCGTTTCTACATATTTGACATGGGTCATAAAATATAACTTCACCAGTGCTCCTGTATGGGGAGGTGACTTGTTAACATTTTTATTCATTAAATATCTTTTCTATGAGACATAAATAAGACATTTATGGTTTGATATAATGTCATAGTTCCTTAATCAAGAATGGATGAAAAATCAAGAGGCTGTCACATGTATCCACACACATCAACACAAAAATAAATAAGTATAAAAAAAATAAAAGCATAAAATAAAACCCCATTATTTCCGAAAGATATTCTTCCCACTTAGTGAGTGGAATGGTATATTACCATAGTCACAATTCAGTGGGCAGCATTGACATATTACTACTGTTAGTTCCACACATGAGAGCAAGTACACACTAACAAGGCCACACACTAGAGTTTATTTAAGAGAGAGGAGTCCCAGGCGAGTGAAGAGGCAGAGGAGCAAGACAGAAGAAAAAGGCTGGAGCACATGCTCGAAGTAGCTTTTAAGGGAAGGGGCGTGCATGGTTATGCATCATGGGTCCAGGGAGGTGCTTTCGTACGCAGTGCCTCCGTGCAAGGTGCATCCCACCTGGGCCAGAGGTGGCTCAGTTACGTGGAATGCCAGGAATCCTTACAACTACTAATTCAATTAATTGGTTGATCTTAATTCATTGCTAAGCTTAATAACCCTTATTATTTTAAAAAATTATTGTTGCCTCTGCATGCAGGCAATAAGGTCTGGGAATGCAGTGGTGGACAAGACAAACATAATCCCACTCCAGAAGTTGAGAAGCCACTGTGTAAAGAAGCTGTCCAACAAGAAATTGGGATGAAACACAATCTGTTTCTTAGGGGAAAGGAGATGAGTACCTTGTGAACACATAGGAAGGGACCTGACCATGTCAGTAAAAATACACAGAAGGCCCTAAGAGGCTCTTTAGATTACCCACCTCACCCCACCCCCACTCCGTTCCTTCAGGGTTGAAAGTCCAAGGGTAGATACACCAGGGATTTGGGTGCCTATCTGGAAATAAGGCTGTCACTGCTAAGTACATGATCATCTGCTGAGGTCCATTAATGATGCACTTCATGTTGGCTGGCTTTCTTCCTGTGGAACTTGGCATCCCAAAGCTGGGAGACAGAAGGACATGGTACTATTGAGATGTCATGATTTTATGGATAGTCACTTGAAACAGGCAACAAGGTCTGACATGAGCTTGCTACTAGCCTGAATATAGACAATAAAATTACAACACTGAGTAATTCCACAGGGATATTAAAATGAATCTAGGATCCTTTGGTTTCCTCTAATTGTTTGGATTGAAAGAATGGGGAAGATCTGTTAAATACATTATGAAATTCTAAGTGTAAGCAAAACCCATGTTTTGTTTTGTTTTTCTTTTTTTTATTACATTCGAAAATGTTAGAGTTTTTATGTTTTTGTTTTTATTTCCCTCCAAAATGTCCTTATTGTTGAGGTAAGGGGGCCTTTCCTTTTCAGTTTTGGGAAGTTACAAGAATCTAATGTTGAGTTTTTAAATGCTAGCCTTGTTTATTATATTGGCCAAGTATTGAGTTTCCACAGTGTGGCTCTTCAAATGTGCTTAACAGAAGCCAACTATAGCCACTGGATTCAAATAATTCAAAACCAACACTTCAACAAGGACTATTTGGTAGCTGGTCCTGTTTTATATCCAATCTCACATATATCTCAGTTAGGTCTTGCATGGATTCATGAGCCAGACAGTTGGAGAGAGAGTAAACTAGCCAGTGGAACTAGTTACAACATTTACTGTTCTTTATTTAACAGGGAAACCAAGGCCAGAATTCTCCTCACTTAATGACCTCTAAATGCTTATAATCCATTCTCAACCCTCAAAAATCATAAATTTAATCAACTAACATGACGACCCAAGGGTAAGTTATGGGTTTTGGTGGTGGGTCTCTTTGTTTTTCTGTTAAGGAAGAAACAAAAAGCCTGCCTCGTGACTGCGGCAGCCTCCCACAGAAATGGCCATGCTCCCTCAAGAGCACACCTATCTTCTCGGCCAAAAATCCAGAGGATCTTTTTGTCATCAGCCTTTTTGTCCCATATCGGTCAGTGTGTCCCCTGAATGCACAATTCTGGCTCCACAACTCAGGGAGTAGACCCTCCAGCCAAATGGGTCGCTGGACCCTGGCTAGACGCAGACCTGTAGTGTTCATCTTCAGCCCCTGACAGCTGAGTTCTGTCAGGAGGACAATAAATTACAGCTGCCAATTCTGTGCAATTGAGCACAGCTCATCAGCAGCAGAGACCCTGTGCTCACCAAGGCCGAAGAGTTCAGAACTCCTGACTGTCACCAGCTGCTGCCCAGACACATTTAGCTTCCCAGCCACAGCATCCCCTAAGGAGGAGGGAGGCCAAGGAGGTGTTTATCCTGTCAGGGTATTCAGATGTACGTCCCATGTCCATGAAAATTCATGTGTCTCTTGTATTGTGAAATGTAACCCCCAGGCCAAATTTAGTTCCTGACTGTGCATGCAAGAGTCTGGGCACACTCAATAGAGGACTCATATGCTCTCCAGAGGCTGAACTGAATCTTTCAATACAGCTGAAGGATGCAAGAACAGATTATTCACCGACATAGTCTCTGGCTTCCAAATGATATGCCCATGAACATATAACTGATCCTACTTCCTATGCTGACTCCTATTGGTTGGCGCTTGGAATAAGTGTGCATTTTATTAATAAGAAATAGCTCTTCAAATGTAAAAAGCATTACGCTGTGCAAATTTCTTTGTTGAACTTTCTACTTTTTTTGCAAAGGATGTTAGAACTGGGAGGGCCATGAAAGTGCTATTTGGCAGCATGAAGAAATACAAACCCAACATGGTTAAGGTAGCCAGGTGAGTCAGACACCACAGCACAGTGCTCTGCCCTTCCAAACAAAATCAAGAGGCATCCACTCACAGAACACTGTCTCAAGTCATTGGCCCTGAACCTGGGGTTTGACCACCCTAACAAATAGCTCATCTGATTGCTAGCCAGAGAGAGAAAGCAGAGAGGAAGGCCTCTAACAAGAGCTCTTCTCCACATGCTTCCATGAGCAGCTGGGAGAGCCCTCAGAGGCTGCTCAGCACGATTCCTTTTATCCTGCACAGCAATGCCATGCTGCAGCTGCAAAGGCAGAAGTTAAAGCAGGCCACGATGATGCCCCACAGGCCTGGGGGGTATACAACTCAATGTTGTTTAATTCTCTTTGTAATTCACATCCCAATTTATTGGAGTGGTTAATGTAATTTTTTTTTTTTTTTTTTTTTTTTTTAATGGCAGTGTGTTGGTGAAGACAACAGCCAGAAGTGACAGCTTCAGACCTGACTGTAAGTGTTTCAGGGTTTGGGGTGGTTTTCTGGTACTGGTGTTTTATTTTGGCATTTCATGTAAGACTAATAGTCCTACAAATTCTTTGTCTCCATCACCTTGTGATGGAGGCTAGGGCTCCGTGAGGGTCCACATTTTCATGTTTTCATCTTTCACAACAACTTTATTGTATAGATGGGTTTGGGTTTTTTGTTTGTTTGTTTGTTGCATTTTAAAGAACCTCTCTGGTATATAATTTAATCCAAGCTACTAATCAGTTCAACTTTGTAAGACAGGCTGGCCTCAAGCAGGCATCTATCTACCCTTCTATTCCAGCTTCCTGAGTACTGGGATTGCAGGTGTTCCCCCACAATACCCTGAAGTATTGGGTACTTCTACTGTTACATTGTATGCGATTGACCAATTTTAGGGTGATGACAGACTTACTCCCCGAAGACTTAATTCAGACATTCAGGATCCCTGACTGGCAGCTGTTTCCACCAATCAAAGAGTCACTACAAAGCTTTCGGAGGATTAGTCTGCTTCCTTCTAGGTCCTGCACATTCATTAATATCCCTGCTATCATCATCACCCCTCCAAAAAAGAAAAAAAATTCAGGACCGAAGAACATGAGCAAACAGAGTCCTTGGATGTCATCTTCACACTTGATTCTGACATGTGCTCCCGGAACTTTCCTTGTCCAGGGTACCTCGCTGTCCTCCTCACAATGAGATTGACTCTGTTACTAGGAGGTACAAACAAGCCGATGAATTACTTATTATTTCTAAACAAGAGGTGATTTTTTTTTTACTTGCATAAGGCAGACTTCAGCTAAAATTTCCTAATTTGCATTTCCTCTAAAGCTCCTGAGATTATTTAACTCTGGTTCTCATTATCGAGATGAAAAACCATTGAACAAAGAGGAATAGTATGGAAGGGTCATGAGCTGGGGTCTCTTCATTCTAAGACTCCTCTGCTGGGTTTCTAACTGCACACCAGGGCACCTCAGGGCAGATAGTTAGAACCCAGGACCTGTTCCTGTTGGCTACTGGCCTTGGGATCTGGTCTGGAATGCCACTATCATTATGTGAAGTTATTAAAAAAAATTTGTAAGGAAATTTTATTGACATTAAAAACATGGAACTGGAGAAATGCCCCATTTGTTTAAAACATACTGCTCTTTCAGGGGATTGAGGTTCTACTCCAGCATTTATATGTGGCAACCTACAGCTACATGCCACTCCATTTTCTTTCTTTTTTTTTTTTTTTTAAATTTATTTATTTGCCTTGGTGTTTGCCTGGAACTGGAACTACAGACAGTTGTTAGCTGCCATGTGGGTGCAGGGAATCGAACCCGGGTCCTCTGGAAGAGCAGACGGTGCTCTTAACCGATGAGCCATCTCTCCAGCCCCCTTGCCACTCCATTTTCATGGGGATCAGATGTGTCTGGAGTCCATAGCCACCTGCACACAGACACATAAACACCACAGAGTTAAAAATAAAACATTAAAAACAAACAAAAAACATATCCAGTTAAGGGCAAGCACGATGACATGTACCCATAATCCTAGCACTCAGGAGACTCCAAGAGGATCATGAGTTCAAGGCTACCCTGAGCTTCATAATGAGATTTTGTCTCAAGAAGATACAACACAATAAAACAGAACCAAATTTAATTAGTCATGAATCTCTAGTGTCATTTTATAGCAATAACATAAAATAAGAGCAGCTAGGGCTGGGAATGTGACTCAGTGGTAGAGCACTTATCAAGAAATACCCTAGATCCCCAGCAACACACACACAAACACACACACACACACACACACACACAACTGATAGCAACTAACACTGTAAGAAACTATGACGTGCCAGGCCAGATTTTTTTTTTTTTATTTTGTATTTATCAAAAAACAGTAAAATGAATTTAAAATGCTGAAAAGTTAACAATAACTATAAAGAAGATAAAAATCATAAGCATGACTTATCAAGGGTGATAATGCAAATAAGATTGCTACACATATATTTACTTTGTGTTCAGCTTTCCCTCTGAATTTTTTTTTTCCATCCCTGTATATCCTTATTCAAGGTCCCTTCCCCCTCCCACCACATCAGGTCATTTTTTTCTTCTCCACAACTCCCCATCCCCTCCCTGGGCAGGGAGCAGACAGTCCTATGGTCCCACTGACCCAATAATGCTTGGATCAGTTTCCACTCCTGGCCAAATCCAGTTTTGTCCACCCTCCCTCAAGAGTGAGTCAGGTGTTCCTATAGTTGGAGTGAGGTCTGAAGGGTCAGTCCAGGATGTTTCTGATCCCAAGATGTTCAGTGGTTGTGGTTTGCTGCTTGGGCATGCTTGGCTTTTTTTTTTTCTTGTTTGTTTGTTTAGAGACCACTAATGAGTGAGTACATCCCCTGCTTATCTCTCTGAGATTGTGATACTTCGCTCAGGAGGATATTCTCCAAATCCATCCATTTGCCTGCGAATTTTAGGATATCATTTTTTCTTACTGCTGAGTAGTATTCCATTGTGTAGATGTACCACAGTTTGTTAATCCATTCTTCAGTTGAGGGACATCTAGGTTGTTTCCAGATTCTTGCTATTACAAATAATGCTGCTATGAACATAGTTGAGCTAATACCTTTGGAGTGTGAATGTACCTCTTTAGGGTATACACCCAGAAGTGGTATTGCTGGGTCCTTGGGGAGATTGATTCTCAATTTTCTGAGAAACCGCCATATTGCATTCCAAAGTGGCTGAACAAGCTTACACTCCCACCGGGCCAGATTTTTACATGCATACAGGGGATAGGTAATTTAGTCTCCACAACAACTGCTATTGTTGTGCCCATTTAACAGATGAAGAGATGGAACACAATACACTTAAATAGCTTCTCCTAGGAAGAGGACTAATAATGAGCCCAGGCAGTAGACTTCCAGTCCCAACATTTACAAACACTGCAGGGGCTGCACTCATCAGCTCCTCTGATTCCTGATAGCCCCCTCCACCCAAACACACACACTGACTCAGCAATTTCTTTTCTTTTTGTGTGATTTATTTAACTTTTTAAAAGATTTATTTATTTATTATGTATACAGTATACAGAAGAGGGTACCAGATGTCATTATAGATGGTTGTGAGCCACCATGTGGTTGCTGGGAATTGAACTCAGGACCTCTGGAAGAACAGTCAGTGCTCCTAACCTCTAAGCCATCTCTCCAGCCCCTGACTCAGCAATTTCTCATTCCATGACATCACAATGCTCAGCCTTCTATACAGCTTTGGGTTTCAGCTTTCACAGACTTGTACTGCCACACCTGTTGTAGGGACCACACTGCTCCCTGGAAAGTCTGTTATCAGTATCATTCTAGTAGGGTTTCTTGGAATCTACATCTGTTGTATTAGTTAGCTCAGAATCTGTTCTCCTTCATGGAGACAGCATTTTTTAGCATCGCTGACTCTTTGTTATATGCTCAAGTCCTAATGTCTTTTCTTCTGCCCTTGCTTCTCCCCTTTGAATTTGTTTCTCTTTGTTTAGACAGGTTTTGTCTGTGTAGCCCCTGCTGGCATCAAACCTGAAAGCCCCCAGGCTCAGCTTCCTAGGTACTGAGATTATAGACACGTATCAGATCCACACATTTCCTCTTGGATTTCTCCTAGAAACAGCAAGTTCAAGGAACCAAACAGGCTATCTACTTAGTGACCCCATAATTCAGTCTCCTACAAAACTAATTCTTATTTTTAGCACTTTCTGTAAATTGAAAGCATTCTGAGTCAAAGAGATCAAAATGATGAGCTGGGTGGTGATAGCACATGCCCTTAATCCTAGCACTTCAGAGGCAGAGGCAGGCCAGCCTGAGCTAGAAGCCAGCCTGGTCTACAGAGGGAGTTCAAGGACAGCCAAGGTCTACATAGAGAAAGAATGTCTCCAGAGAAAACAACAACAACAAAACAAACAAACAAGCAAAATCCAAAACAAAATGGTGGTGACCATAAAGATTACTGTCGGGGCTGGAGAGATGGCTCAGCGGTTAAGAGCACCGTCTGCTCTTCCAGAGGACCCGGGTTCGATTCCCAGCACCCACATGGCAGCTAACAACTGTCTGTAGTTCCAGTTCCAGCCAAACACCAAGGCAAATAAATAAATACATAAAGTTAAAAAAAAAAAAAGTTTAAAAAAAAAAATGTCTCCTAGTCCATAGGCTGTATTGGAGAGCAGTTTCATATAACTAGGCATACATGTCTTTCTTCTATTGTATTATAATAAATGTATTTACAAGATTCCAAATACTGAAGCAAGTCTGAAGACCACTGGGCCACACACATTTATTTATCCTGCCTGACGATCTCTGAGAGAGAATTGTCGTCTGTTTCTTTTCTTTTTCAATTTAAAGAAATTATTTGTTTAACTTTATTTTCTGTGCATTGGTATGAAGGTGTCGCATCCTCTGGAACTGGAGTTACAGACAGTTGTGAGCTGTCATGTGGCTGCTGGGAATAGAACCTGGGTCCTCTGCAAGAGCAGCCAGGGCTCCTAACAGCTGAGCCGTCTCTCCAGCCCCCTGTTGTCTATTTCTTAATAAACATCATCTTCCTCTCAACTGTTTTCTTTTGCTGAACCCAAAGACCTTGCATCCATTTCCTCTCAGTCCACCTCATTAGAGATAAAGAGCTAATTAGGATCACAGACCAGCATGGAAATAACCCTCAGATTCTCTCCTTTATGCCCAACAAACCCCTTTCCTCTCATCGGGTCTCCCAGGTTTTGCTTTCCAGTCCTTCAACCGGCTGAGGACAGTGACACAGTGGGAGAATTGCTTCTCGGTGGCTGCAGCTGGCACACCTGGGCAGGTACGGCAGTGCCCTGGATACTTTCTGTTTGAATGGTTCTTTGTGCTTTTGAGAGTATCTCCTCAGGCATTATGACACTACACACCACTGACTGTGAACAAAGCCATATAGCTAATATACACACACTTCTCTTCATCCAGTGGTCCTCCTGAACCCTTCCTTAACTTCATACACTACAGGCCCATTCCTCATACCTGCTCACTTATCTGTATTGTGTGTCTAAGCCATTGGTCTAGTCCAGGCACTCACTGGGTTTGTCCTGCACACTACTCACTTCTTCCCATTTAAGTGCCATAGCAGCATACGGCAGTAGTATGTGTACATGCTCTAAACTTTCTTCCTTGTCTCTTTCTGCTAAGATTCTGGATTTGAGATATCAGATGTCTTTGTGGTGGGCTATGCCTTAGACTACAAGAAATGCTTCTGATACCAGAATGTAAGTGTTGCATACAAAACCCTAATCCTCTTAGCCTAAGACTTTAATACTAGCGTCAATTTAGCAAATTACTAAAAACAGTAGTAAAATGTAGTTATAGTTTGTGATGGGAATGCTTTGGGAGGTACAATGAATTCTTCCAATCTTTCCAGTGCTCTACAAGATGGGTATCAGGATGATGGAAACATGTCATACTTATCTGTTTTTTGTGTTTTGTACTGAGAAAAGGGGCACAGAGCAATGGTCCTAGGCTGGTTTCTCTCTAATAGTCATTGACAATGCCCAGCCAGTCACCATAAGCAGACAATATTCTATATACCATTTTGTGTCTGGTAACTGACTGCTTGAGAGTACAGTGACATTGGAAGACATTGTCTCAGCACACAGCATGGTACCCAATGGTGTGATGACGATCAACCCTAAGTGATCTGGAGGAGGGCATCTGACCCAAAGTGACCAACCAGTATCTCACTATTAGAAATCAGAAAGCTAAGTGCCACAAAGACCAAGGATTTGTATATATAAGCTCTCTAGTGGCAGTGCCTGTGCATCCTTAATAGAGCAGGCTGCTGTCCCTAGGAGTGTCCCTTTCCCAAGGCTTCACGGGCTCAGTGTTTTCGTGATTCTAACATATTCCCTGCTATACAAAGGAGGGGTCCACAGGTATAGATTTTGTTTCACAGTATTTTTTTTTCTCCTTTCAATTAAGCTGTTTGCCAATTTTCCAATTTAAGTTTGCCAATGGAAAACTGTCTCCACCAGGGACAACCATACTGTGGCCTCAAAATTTCTACTTTGGGCAAGCCTGAAACCAGAAACCAGACTAAGGCTCAAAGCTAAATCACCAGAGAACCTTTTGTCTAACATTGAATGGGTCTCTAGATTTTCTACACCCATATAAGCCTACACATGTCTAGATGAACAGTAACTGATCACACAATGTCAGGCTGCTATTACCAAATCATACTTTCTGTGCCTCATGTTTTGTTATACAACTGGACCACAAAACACATCTGTGGAAATGTCACAAAGGCATCTAACAATTAACATGCAGATTTTTAAACTAAAAATAGAACCCCGATGCCTTTTCACCCTCCATTGTTTCAGTACATATGCGTGATCAATGAACATGGCGAAGAAAAATATAGAATATAATGAAGCAAGAATCCTCAACTTCTCTTTCCAGATAACAGGATTCTTCTACTCAGGAAGCCAGAGTGTAAAGTCTGTCTCAGCAACATTCTTCACTCAGCAGAGTATAAAAAACTTTTTAAAAATGAGCTCTTCCCCCCCCCCAGAGATTAGGATGTAAATACCAAAGTTTCTTCAGGAAGACTCTGCCTGCCTTTGACTCATTCCAAATTAAACTTCTGATTCCCCAGATCCCTCCCATCTTTATGTTCTAGAATACACCTTCTGCCTTAGAACAGTCACTGCTGTCAGATATTATTCACTCAACTCCTTTAATGATGTGTTCTTCTTCAACTAACATTTTACAGTAGCAAGACCCACAGCCCCCTTAGCTTTAGCCTTGAGCCTGTATAATAAAAAGGTAACTAAGTTCCCTCACTGAAGCAGGAGCAAAGGACAGCTTCACGTGAGCCTGTTTGCCTGAGTCTGACAGGACGTGGTTATCTGCTTTGACAGAGCCTTTCGGAAGTGTGGATACAATAGACCTTAATGATGTTATGAAATGAGCCTTCTCTGTGTGCTCTTGAGCTTCGCTTCCTGTATGTGATGACAGCACGTCATGTATGCATGGATGTACTCAACTGTGTTTAATACTCTGCATTTTAATTAGAGAAAAACACAATGGCAGCTAGGCCTGGCCTGCCCTTCTGAGCTGAATCCTTTTATTCACATGGGACATGGTATTGAGAGGCGGAGGCTATTTTCAAAAATCAGTACTAAGCAAGTGTAAATTTTTCCTCTTATTTGCATGAAAGAATAAGACAGTTAAATATTGTCCTGAACATTAACAAAGGCTGAATTATTTAGCAAGATGTCCTTATATGACTTTTCACACAATCTAGGGTGCCAGCGGAAGCAAGCACACACACACACACACACACACACACACACACACACCTATTAGTAATACTATATGTGACATTTTCTAATTTGTAGGGATTTTAATCAAAAATAAGCTCAAGAGTCCACAATGTCGAGTATCTTGCTTCCTAAAAGGAGCAAATACAAGATAAATAACTGAACAGCCTTTGTTTGGTTCTGAACTGTCTGTGGTGTATTGTTATATCGTAGAGACCTTTCAACTAATAATATAAAATACATGTTTCACAATAGCTTACTGCTCATATACTTTTAATCATTGAAATGCATGTGAGCCAATAACATAACTACATGGCTGTGTATACCTATCCCATGGTTAACCTGGATTAAGTCCAAAGCATGCACCAAAATAAGCTAATATCAAGCCAGAAGCCATCTGCCACTTTCCTGGTTTTCTCCTTAAACTTGCTTTGTAAGAACACAAAATTTTACATGTGAAGGAAGATTTCCCTGCATATCTCTGTCTCAGGCACAGAAGAAAACAGACCATGCCCAGATTCCCCAAGAGGGAAGTCACAAAGGAAGTCATTTCTGGCTTTGTTCCATACCAAGTTACTGATTAATAACTGTGTAAGATTAAATTCATAAAACTCATATTTTATATACACCTTCTCATTATGTCATATTTCTACCAAAAGGTCTATAGAAAAATAGATGCATACTTGGTTTCTAATAGAAATGTATTCATGAATTATGCAGCTTAGAAATGTTTTCTTAAAAAGCTTGCATTTTAAGTAAGCATTGTTATCGTTTGTGAAGATTGTTCAGATTAGAAAGAAAATTGATCTATCTCAAATTTGTGATGACTTGTATATTTAAGCATCAAAAAGAAAAAAATCACAGAAATTTAATCATTTCTCAATTATTTCATATCAGACTATTTTGACACTGATATGCAAAAATGTCATCTTGAGAAAAATGTATTTATTTTTCTATTGCAAAACTCTGACTGGGGTTTGATACTCCTGTGCTTACTCACATGATTCCAGAAACATAAAATCTGATTAGCAACAAATCCATGTATTTAGCATTTATGAGGGACAAATATCTTAGTTACTTTTCTGTTGTGAAACTCTGACAAGAGCAACTTAAGAGAGAAAGGATTTTAGTTCCGGACTCCAGGCTATAGTCCATATGGCTATCTGTTTGTTCGTTAGTGTGGATGTGCTATGGGTAGCTATCTCAATCTTTTGCCTTCTTGAATTCCCTGAAGTGATGGACTATAGCCTGGAATTGTAAGCTCAAATAAACCCATTCTTCTCCTAAGTTTCTTTTTGCCAGGGCATTTTATCACAGTAACAAAAATAAATTTACAGTGTGTGTGTGTGTGTGTGTGTGTGTGTGTGTGTGTGTGTGTCTTGGTTAGGGCTATTATTGCTGTACTAAAACACCATGACAAAAAGGTAACATGGGGAGGAAAGGTTCTATATAACACAGTTCTATATAACAGTCCATCATCAAAAGCAATGAGGGCAGAAACTCACACAGGGCAGAAACATGGAGACACAGGAGCTGATGCAGAGGCCGTGGAGGGGTGCAGTTTCCTGGCTTGCACCAACATGGCTTGCTCAACCTACTTTCTTATAGAACCCAGGACCACCAGCCCAGAGATGGCATTCATTACCCACAATGGTCTGGGCCCTCCCTCATCAATGACTAATTAAGAAAATGTCCTACAGCCTTGCCAACCCCCCATCTTATGGAGGCATTTTCTTAATTGAGGCCCCCTTCTCTCAGATCACTTTAGCTTGTGTCAAGTTAATAAAACTATCCAGCACAATGATTATATGTAAAAATGTGAAAGTACAAGATTTGCATGAAATGATGGGAAATAAATTTAAAACCAAAATTGAAGGACTGCCTATATCAGTCAAGTTTCTAGGAGTGTGGGGGCTGCAGAGGTTCTCCTTCTAAGTTATTTCATCTATCCGTGTCACCACCAGAAAGGAGGCATGACGACTTGAAGGCCTATTGAGTAAGCAGCATCCTCCTCATCCGGGTGTGTTACTCCAGCCCATACATCAAACGACTCCAGAAGTTACTAGTTTTAAGTGGGAATAGAAAGCTCTATAACAGGACCAGCTATGCAGACTGCTCTTGTACTTGGTCCATACAATCCAGCCGGCCTAATGGTACCTGAGGCCTGATAGATAAGGATGCAGGGCCTTCTAGGTGAATCACAGAGGAGGTTTTTGGAATTTTGGATCACAGATATACTGTTATACAGAGACAACTCTTCTTCCTTTAAAAGATAGCCTTAGTGGAAACTAAACATTTGACAATGAGCCTCTAAATTCTCATGTGAACTGAGCTGCCCATTACGAGCTGGGTGATCTAACTCACACAGCTATAAAGTTGGATGTGACAGTAGCAATCCATTATCAAATGGAAGTGGTATAAAATGATGGGCTTATAATCTTATTCCTGGAAACAGTAACCACCAAATCAGCTAAGAGATATTTTTAAAACATCAGACTACTGAGTACCGATCAACATGGCTATACAGGGGAAGCATACCAGTGCTACCTAACAAAATGGCTGCACGGGAAGACAAAAACCCACAAAAAAAAACCCCAAAACTATCTTTATTTTAACAAGGAAGTTAGTTCTGCCATGTGAATCATATCCAACAATAACCTAGAAAATAGTTGATACCACAACTTTAGAATGGCTGCGCGAGGTCTTAGGTGTTCTCAGAGGACTCTGTCACAAGTGTAACCTGGCAGATTTTGGAAGAATCATGCCTCAGGCTCACCATGGAAGTTCACTACCATCTGTAACTCCAGTTCCAGGGGAGTCAATGTCCTCTTTTGACATCTGTGAGAAGTAGGCATGTGTGCGGCAAACACACATACATACAGGCAAAACACTCATATACAAAATGAACCTAAAATATCTGAAGTTGTCAGAAAAAATAAACTAGACAATATAATCCCAAATCAATCTCCTTAGAAGCATTGCGTGGTACGCACTGAACTATCATTCTGTCAACACTGTAGCATCCCTTTCTTTGTCTGTAAGTTGCCTTAAAGACTGGGCTTGACATAAGACAACTTGTATATGGCCAGGTGACAGCTTCCATGGAGGCCACATGTTAAATGTTAGCAAAGCTTTATGTCTGGTTTTCAAACTTAGAAAAAGAAACAAATTTTAGAATTTCATTCCTACCCACACAGTATATTCTTCCATCTTGAGACAGAAATAGCATTGAAATCTCCCACATCTATGCTAAAAAGCTTTAACAGATGCTTGTTGATTGAATAACAAGGGGTAATAAAGGTGGTTTGTTCTGTTGACCTAAGAATAAATTTGACCTACAGACCCAGCACTCGTAGCTTTGACATTTCTCCTTCTATTAAATCATATTTCTGAAGAGAATTGTGCCAACCTCCTTTCCATGTGGATGAGCCTGCTGCTGTATCTTTTACAAACCAGTATCGACCTCCCAGTATCCTTTCAGCTCTCTTAAAGAATCAAGATTTTTGAATGGACAAAGGTCAAAGGCATTTTTTATTATCCCTAAAATATGTATGCAGATATCCGCTATGATATTTACTTTGACTGAGTTTAGGACTTCCTAGGAGATAAAACTCTGGGCTTGTCAGTGAGGTGGCTCTTGATATGTCTAACTGAGAAAGGAAGATCCATCCTGAACCTGGATGACACTGTCCCTTACACAAGGGCCCTGCACTGATTTAAAGAAGGAGTCAAGCAGAGTACATCATTTATGGCTGTTGGCATCCTGGCTGTGTAGGCAAGGTAACTGACCAGCTGCCTCATATAGACTACCCCCCTGAACCATGGATGGAAATAAACCCTGACACACCTATACACACTTGATAATAAAGTCCAACTAGGACTATCACAAGCTAAATGTCTTGCCGAGTATTTTAGATTGATTGGCCCTAATTTTAGTTGTTTGATTTTGATCAAGAACTGTATACACAGTTCTCACTCACTTACCCAGCATTCGCTTTCAATATCGTTCGCATTTATAACTTAGAGTCCTCAGAATTCTTAAATTGTTTGGTACAGAATCAATTCTCCTCATTTCACAAGTTGCTTATCACACATATCACAACATGCTTTAGCTAACGGAGCTGCTGAGCTCTGCTGCTCTCTATGACTCATGAGCTTTTTAAAAAACCTGAGTTCAACAACATCTGGTCGCTTATATAAGAAGAGAGAATGATCTTTACAATCAGCAATTTTCTGTACAGCGTGTTTCTGCACCTGGCAGTCTTCCACTTCCCTCTGAGTGCCTGCTCCTGGTGTAGTCAAACAAGCATCTCCATTTCTCCCATGAAGATTAACACATGCAGGAACTCGGTCAAAGATTGCACCATAAACTTGTGCAGTGATCGATTCCTGGATCTTTGATGTTAACCTGCTCAGAGTTGATCCCATCTTAAGAAAAATAAAAACTAGAAATAATTGGAAGTAAATTTGAAGAAATAAAATCCCCCTGTTGTATGTGTCCATGAAGAATGTGGTGGCCTTTCTGTTTGCCTTGGTTTGGGATGTCTTCTTGAGACGGAGACTCACAGGGTGGCCCTGGCTAACTGGCCTTAAGCTTGTGGTCATTCTTCTGCCTCAACCTCCCAAGACCTGGGATTATGGTTTTGATTCCTGGTTTAGAATGATATTTCTTATGAGAAAATTTATATTAGGAAATGTCTGTGGTCTCTCTGATAACTACTACAAAGAAGACAAAATTCATGTTTTCCAATGTGCATCGCTTAGTAAACAAATTTTTCTACCCAGATGTTCTACTCTTCCTTTTTGTCTCACAATCCCTTTTGGAATTTGTGCATAATATTCATATGATGGACCATCCTAACAAAATCCCAGGATTTTCTTACATTCATAGTTTAGTCTACTCTCTCTATATTCTTTGGAATGGCAATAGGGAAAGTCAGCTTGCTGCTGGGAAGGAATTTGCAAATGCTTTTAAACCTTTCTGCCGTTATTACTTCAGGCAGAAAAGAAACAGTGTTAACTGCAGCCACTGTTCTCCACATGTCTTAATTTCCATTTTTTCAGGGGATAGGGAGCGGTCCAGTGGGAAGCCCAGGAGTTAAAAAAAAGTAATAAAACTGGTATAACAATAATATGATAATTGACTCAAGATATTCAAAAGGATCCAAATGACTTTGAAATAAGATGATGTTAACATCCAGTTTAGGATGGGCATAAATTAATATTGATTACAAATCAGATGTTCAACAGAATTTGCTTTGTATTTATCTTCCAATGGAACTAGTATGGTTTAGTAATAAATGGATGAATTAAATTTGACTGTTTGAAAGATTTTTAATAAATGTAATATTTCTACCTCCTTTGCAATATTTACTTCAGAATATTTCATTTAATTGTAAACACTGTCAGCAAGTCCAAAAGAAAAACAATTTTGTTTAAAATAATTTGTTTTGTTTTTGAAGGAAATGAGCATATACACTGAAGATGCTGCCAGCAACATTCTTTGAGGTCTTGACAAAGTTCCAAATGTTGGTGATTTTGTAAAGCATTTTCAACTGCCCCTACTCCTCAGTGAGATCTCAATTGTACTCATTCTTTCCTGAGGCAACACAGTACCTCAGCTTAAGAAATTACTATTTCCTAGAACATCTATCTTCACAGCAGCAAATGTTTTCAAATAGCTCAGAGATGAAAACATCCCAATTATATGCCAAATGCATCAATGGATGAAGGAATAAAGAAAACATAGGAGATGTATACAATGGAGTAGTCAACACCCAGGATACACAACAGCAACAAGAAGAGATGGGGATGTTGCTCAGTTGACTGAATACTTGCCCAACATACACAAGGCCCTAAGGTTGATCCCCCAGCACCACATACATGAGGTATGGTGGCACACAACAGTAATCAAGGCAGGTGGAGGAAGGACAATAAGATGTGTCCTCAACTACATAGTTTGAGACGAGCTTGGGTTGCGTGAGACTCTTGTTTTGTTTTTTTGTTTGTTTTTGTTTTGTTTTAAAAAGAAGGAAAGCAAAGACTGTTGCTTGCAACATGAACATTGAAGAAAATATGCCAAATGAAATAAACCAGTCACAAAAATACAAATACTATGTGATTCTGTTCATACAAGGCATCTAAATGCCTGTGTAATATAAGCAAAGCCATAGAAAGCATATAGAATGGCCATTGTAGGAGTTGGGAATGTTTAATGGCTATGGAGTTTCATTTCTGCCAAGAAAAACATTCTAGAATTTTGTGTGCACATACCTAACATTACACACTGAAAATACCTAAGATGGCAAATTTGGTATGTGTTTGTTATCAGGATTATAAAAAAAGAAACATTTTCCCAGAAAGGACTTAACTCTCTTGAATTTTATGTTTTATGTTTTCCTACAGTGGTGAGAAACAAATTTAAGCTTGTTGTCTCAGGGCAACCAAAAAACACATATGAAATTTTGTTGCTGAAGTTCATCAATATGAAATAATTCACCCTGTCAACATCTGGTGGGATTTTTATAAATTCCCAGATTTGGGGCAGGAGGATGCTTCAAAATAAACTGGAAAGTAAATGTACAGTGTTTCTTTAAAAAGCTATTGAAAACTACAGTTAGCTCATGTCCTCCCTCTGTGGAGAAGCATACATTCTCAGAGTCAGAAACCCACTTCTAAAGAGAGAAGACTGAAGGAATACAGGTTCACACAACCAAGTCTCCCGAGGTGTGCAGCTGCTCTGTTCGTCTCATGCACTGGGGTCCGTCTCTGTTGTGTGGGTGGTAAGGCAGAGTCCAAGTGACTAAGATGTGTTTCAGATGCTCCCACATACAACATTTAAGAACCTGGCATTTAGCTCAGTTCCTAATCTGCAGCTGGTGCTCACAGACTTCAGGCAGCTGAAGAAGTCCCCTTTTGTCCTGAAGTCTGTGTGGAGGACTGCACCGGCCCTTCCTGGTGATTCTCTGTTCTCCACACATCTCCTTTCTAGGCAGCCGCCTGTTCCTTCTCCTCTGCCTCCCCATCCCTAGACCCCTCCTCTCATCCTGTTTCTCTTCTCTCTTCCTCCTGCCCCCTGTTCTTCTTGCCTTCTTCTTCTTCCTCTCTCCCTCCCCCTTTCCTCCTGTTTCTCTTTCTCTTTCCTGTTGGGACTGAAATCTGGGGCCTCAGTACGCTTCCACACATACCCTACCACTGAGCTACACTCCAGACCTTTTCATTTCTGTGGCGAAGAAGTTAGAAGATTTCTTCATTTGTAACAAACACTAAGCAATTCATTCTTCCCAGGTTCTTGGGTGTACATTGGCTTCCAGAGTTGAAAACGAAGGAAGTTATTTTACAGGACAGACTCCAGACTTATAAAAAATACAGACCATTCCTCTGAATTATTTCCTGTTGATGTGTATTATTTAAGAACTACTATACATTAGTCCTTTTCAGTTAGAACAGTCCTTTAATATCTTAGAGATCCTTTAAGACTGACACAGATCTCAAGATTATATTTGAATCATGATCTTGACAACCGGCTAAATTCTAGCTATGTAATGAGACAAAATGTACATAGATTTTTGCCTCGCTTATGAAAGCAAACTAAGCAAAAATCATCCAAGTATGTTATTTTTCAAATCGCATATGGAGAGACTGTGTAAGTTTTCTCACAGGGACTCTACTCCATTGTTGCACATCATGCCTGTGGCCCTGAAGAGCTGAACTTCTGACTGGCTTGCTGGATTCTGGAGCCAGGAAGGCAGAGGGAAGTCCTGACTGGTTGGCACTTCAGCCCACTTGGCCTTAACAGACAGAAATCCCTCTACACCCACACTTGACTTATATCTGGAGGCTCCAAGACCCCTGGGTAATCCCAGCAGGCTCCAGGCTTTGGGCCTGTCTCCATTATCCACTGCTATACAACCAAGGCCTAACTGTTGTGACAGGAGCGTATGGGGTTCATGTGCTTCCCCCAGCCCCATAATCCTCATACTCTAGCTGCATATTCATTTCCTAGCTGGTGACAAACTGACCCAAAGTTCCTTCAGCCTCACTCATTCATTCTCTACATTGTTAATGCATCATTTTACCATTCTACAATTGTAGTAAGAGTTTCTGGCCCAACCTAGCCCTGAAATCTGGACCAGCAGTCCCAAATAATCATACAAAGTCTTATGTTAATTACAAGTTGTTTGGCCTATGGCTTAGGCTTGTTACTTGTTAACTCTTACTCTTAAACTAACCCATGATTAGCCAAGGGACTCAGTACCTTTTCTCAGGGCATTTATGTCTTCTTTCCTCTAGTCTGCCTGGCATCTCTGCTCTGCTCTTCCTCTTCCCAGAGTTTTTTTAGTCTGGTAGCCCCGCCCATACTTCTGTTCTACCTTCTGGCCAATCAGTGTTTAAACCAGTAGGAGAAACAAATATTTACAATGTACAAGACCCCATAGATATAACTCTTACTTATAATAATAATTTTTTAAAATACTAAATGAAACCAACCCTTTTCTCCATTGTTAATAGTGTTTCTGGGAGAGGAGGAAGGAGCTTAAGGCATAGATTTTGGAATCAAGCAGGCTGATATATATATATGTATATATATATATATGTATATACATACATATATATAGTTTTTCTTTTATTTATTTATAAAGTCTTTTTTTTAAATCCATGTATCCCCTTGCTTCCCCTCCCTTCCCTCCTCCCAATCTCTTCCAGTCAGCCTTCACCCTCCCCACTCCCCATTACCCTATCCCCTCCCCCAAAGGGCAAGAAGTCCAAAGGTGGGTCAGCTCAGCGTGGTGCATCAACTCCAGGCAGGTCTGATTTCCTCATCCTGATATCAGGACTGGGTTAGGTGTTCCTCTGGAGGAAATGGGCTCTGAGATGCCAGCCCATGCACAGAAACACAGTCTGATCCCTCCCCTCGAGGATCCACATACTGGCCATGTCAGTGGACAGTTGCCTACCCTTGGAGGACCTTTTTCCAGTGGTTCCCCAATGGCTGTTCTTGATTCAGTGAGCTCCCCAGAGCTCCAGCCAGCCATCACTGTGGAAATTTTCTTCATAGTTTCTATCCCCTTGCTCATACTGACTCTCCTGCCCCTGCTCTCCCTAGATCAGGAGCTCTGCCCAGAAACAGATTGATGTTTGAGTCTAAGTTTTTTTGCTGACTAACAAGTGACCTAACCCACTGGGCTTCAACCAAATGGAGCTATTTCCTACTTCCCAGGGTTGTTGTAGAATTAAGTGAGATAATATATGTTCTTTCTAGTTAGTATTAATCAAGGATATGACATAAAATATGCAAATATATGGTTATATGTAAATACTTTATTCTGACATTTTCCTATTATTTTCTCTGAGTATTCTTTTTATCTCAGTTCTTGTATTGCACAAAATATTTTAAACAACTAACAAGCATTTCTATGGAAGGTGCGCAGTTTGGTTCTAAAATGTTTTCCAAATGCTCATGTTCTAAAGGTATGTTTCTTAGGTTGGCACTATTAAAAGGTTCTGGAAGCCCTTGAGGGGCTTTGGATAATTGGGCATCCCCTCCAAGGATCTGTGAGATTCACCTGTCTCTCTCTCTTCTCCTCCCCCCACCTCACCGTTCTTCATTGATGCCTCATTTCACCACACACTCTGACATTAAGCACTAGAGTCAACTGATCATGGACTGAAACTTCCAAAACTGAGAGCCAGGATAAACATTTTCTCTTTATAAGCTCATTGTCACAGGCACTTTGGTACAGTAGTGAGAGGCTGACAAACTAGGTAAGATTTCTCGAACCTTAGTTTTGACATAAAAGTACAGAATTTTAGCTTGTGAATCACTCTTATTCAAATTATGGTTAAAATATTTGCGGAGCTGTTTTAATATGAACAGATGGCCTTTTTAAAAAAGTACAAATTGTTTTGGCAATCATCTTTGAACTGATTTAAATCTTAAACTTTTGCAAAGAAGTTTCAGTTTGTAATTAAGAAATCAGAATGTTTTGTTACATCTTTCCACACAGGGTGGAGCCCTGGGAAAGATCCTCTGCCCTTACTAGACAGGCCTCTTAACCTCAGAAACAACTCTGGATCAGCGTTCAAAACCAAAGCATGCGTTCAAAACCAAAGCATGCCAGCTCTCAGGGGAACAAGAAGAAAAAAATTAAAGGGCTTTAGATGTATGTATTTTATGTTGGGCATTAGTGTTTTGACTGCATGTGTGTATGTGCACCATGCGTGTGTGGTGCCCACAAAGGCCAGAAGATGGTGTCAGCTCCCCTGGAAGTGAGTTACAGATGGTTGTGAACTGCCATGTGGGTGTTGGGGGCAGAGTCTCACTGCAAGGGTAACAAGTACTCTTAACTGCTAAACCAACTCCTCCAGTACCAAGAATTCCATATAATCTCCTCATACACAATCCTCTATGCAGTTTGGACTCACCAGGCTCACCCTCCTTTACCAGTGAGAAACAGGAGTGACAAGCCAAAGCCCAGAGTCTGAACTTCCAACTTCTACACCACAGATACCAGATCTAATACCAGTGGATCCTCCCTAGTTCTCAGCCCACTTACTCTGACTGTACATATCTGGAAACCCAGACAGACAAAATGTAGCTTCGGGCCATAATCAATTAACAAAACAAACAGTATTGGTAAAAAGAAAACTTTAAGATGTCTGTAGTTCATATGAGACAAAGAAGCAAAAATCAAGAGCTGTCTCTCAATACTCACACTCTTCTCAAACTGTTCTTGCCACTGAGGCAAGGCTGCTAAATCACTTACATTTGGAAATGCCCATTGCAGAATGAAACATCCTTGGAATTTCTATGGGGCCCAGAGAAGCATTTTTCAATATGAGACCCCTTAGGTAAAGTCACATGGTGAGCAGAGGCCCTGGAAGGAAGTCGGGTTCAGCATGCTGTTCACTCATTCCTAACGTGGTACTGACAGTGGTCCACGCCCTTGATCCCAGGTGATGCTGCTGCTGAACCTGGCAGGGAGGGGTTTTCTGGTATTAAAGTAAGAAGTCTGAGACAAGGAGGTTCCCCTTGTCTGACCAGATTAGCCCGGTATGTTCACGGGGTCCTTATGACAGGGAGAGTCCAAGAAGGGGCAAAGAGAGAAGAAGGATGATGGGAAAGGGCATCAGATTCACCAGCAGAGGTTCGGGAAGAAGTGGCATGACCAGTTTTGAAGATGAAGAAAGAAGATATGAGCCACAAAATGCAAGTGATCTAAACAAGCTGGGAAAGGCAAGATGAGGAGAAATGTTCAACACTGAGCCTCTAAATGGAGCAAAGGTCTCCTGACAGCTTAGTTTTAGCTTTATGACAAGGTTTTGAATTTCTGACTCCCAAAACAAGAAGATTAGGTAGGTAGGTAGATAGATGGATAGATGACAGAAAGGCAGGCAGACAGACAGACAGACAGACAGACAGACAGACAGACAGACAGATAGATAGATAGATAGATAGATAGATAGATAGATAGATAGATATTGATGTCATTGGCACATTGTTTATGAGGCGTGAGGGAGTGTTCAAATTTGTACATGTCCATGTGTGTATATAGGGGTCAGGGAACAAACTCATGAGCCATTCCTTAGGTCTGCTCCTGTTTTGTTTTGTTCTTATGACAGTCTCCCACCACCTTGGAGGCTTAACAACTGATGAGGCTAACTGACTAGCAATCCCCAAGGACCCTGCTATTTCTAACTCCCCAGTCTAGGGATTACAAGCATGCACCATTCCACCATGCCTTTTAAGTACAAAACCATGCTTTTAAATACAAAACCATGGGTTCTAGGGCCTGAACTTAGCACCTGACTGTCTGAGGTACCTCCCAGGCCAAGATATTTGAGCTGTTTTGAATAGGAAACTGACATACCCAGGACAGAGAAGCACAGATGCAGGACATATTCTTAGATCAGGCCTGGTGGTGCATATCTTTAATCGCAGCACTGGAAATACAGATGCAAGCAGATCTCTGTGAATTCAAGGTCAGACTGGCCCTACAAAACAAGTTCCAGACCAGCCAGGAAACACAGTGAGATAGAGAGAGAGAGAGAGAGAGAGAGAGAGAGAGAGAGAGAGAGAGAGAGAGAGAGAGGTAAAAGGAAGAAAGGAAAAGAAAATAGGAAGAAAAAACAAATTCTTCCTTTGATCATTTGTTCAACAATTGTGTACTAGGTTGCTCAAACTGACACACACACACACACACACACACACACACACACACACACAGAACACAGAACAAGTGTGCTTTGCAGAGGAGCAGCTTCTCTGCCAAAGCAACAGTACTGTGAGGAAAAATGAACTTGAGTTCAAGAGAGCTGAAGAAAGCCAAGAATCCTAGGCTTATCCTGAGATAGCTAAACTTCAGTGTCCCCAAACTGGTCAACTTTACCATCAGTGCATAGAGTCTGCCAGTTCTTACATGCCATAAATCTTCATGAGCAGGTTGCAGACTGAAATCAGAAGGCTGGGGACGAGTAGAGGGAGGGTGTGCCGGAAGAGCAGAGGAAAGGATGCATTGGTGAGTTCATGACAGTTCAGTGTTCACATTGGTGAGTTTTTATTTTTCAGAGCCTCAGTTTACTCATTGGGAAAATGGGGAGGAAAAATTACTTCTCAGAAGTGTGATCTGAAGAAGCACTTCCACTCTTCTGAAGGTCATTTCCTCCACTGTGAAATAGGGAGAATGATCACTGTCATTATCAAGGACAGATAACAGTTAAAAACAAAAGTGTATGGTGTTCAGGGGAGATCCAAAAGCTCATGTGCCAGAGGTTTGGTCCCCAGTCTACAGTGCTACTGAAAGGCAGAAGAATCTATAAGAGATAGGGTCTACTTAGATGAAAGAATGAGGATATTGGGTCACAGGTCACAGGTAGCTGCTGCTACCACCGTGATGTATGATGTAATCCCAGGTCCAAGGCAAGGGCCAGTGATCAGAAACCAACACCTCTGAAACCATGATCCTAAATAAACCTTTTCTGTTCTTAGTTAATCTTCTTAGGTGTTTCCTCACAGTTATTACGTCATGTCTACGTGGAGTTAAGGCAACAGCAAGTCTGCTCTGGCTCCTAGCCAACAGAGTGAGAAGACCAATAAATAGATGCCTATTTCTCCTTTCAAGTTGATAACTGAGCAAAATAAGCCCAGGAACTGTTTGCTCCTTTAAACATCATGAAACGTGATTTGATTATTTACTGCTTCTGGAAAGATTTTCAGCGATATTAAGAATGTAGATTTTCTTCTAGAACTATTGGGACAAAGCATATTTTTAAAAAAGAAAGAAAGAAAAGCATTCTAGTCATGTCCTTGGAGCCCAGCATCATGCTTGAAATTCAGTAGAGTTATCTCATCCCTCTGCACTGATTTATGTCTCGAAGTTAACAGTTTCAGGATCACTAGTGGTAGCTAACTGTGGTCTTCCGGGAAAGCAAGCAAGGCATTTCTTTGTTTTGCCTAGAACTAGCCTTATCCCTTACCTGTCAAACCAGGGTAGATTTTTCAGTGTCTCAAATGACAGACAGTTCCTACCTTCAGGTATGACAGGAATGTTGTAAAAGTTGGTTTGTCTTCATGAGGTCATTCCCACTACTTGTTGGTACATGGTCTACAGCCCAGCCACACAGACCAGTTTGCTGCCTGTGATCAGGGCCCTCCTTTGACCTTTGACATGAATGGTATTTTGCCACTGGATGCTTCTTACTTTCTCCAGATTCACAGGTCTCTTTGTGTGCTTCTGAGTTACCACTATGTCAGGCAGATGATCCTGGAAGTCGGTTTCCTCTGTTCTCACACTTACATCAGACACAAGGGGCAGGTCTGCATCCTACCCATCAGTGCAGGCTTGTGTCTACTGTTGCCTAGGTTTAAAGGCAAGCTGCAGGAGCAGAGGAATCTTACCTTTGATATTGTTCCCATTACATTCCTGCCAACCACAGGCACTGGAAGACACTGGAACTCTCAGCAGTTAGCAAAGTTTACATCCTAGGAGCTTAGGTTTTTAAGTGCCCCTCAGAGGCCCATGAGTGTTTATATTCTAAATGTAAAGAATGACACTCATTGGGCTTCTCTTTTAGGGAGACAGAATAGACCTCACTTTGAATCCTGGCTCTTAAACTCAAACGGGTAGTATTAGTCAGAACACAACAATTCATGTTCCCTAGCCTCCCGTGACACTTCCCACTCCAAAGCACCATCTCTGACCCTGCAGTGTTCTCTCCATCCTGCCTTCCCTTTTCTGTCACTGTTGGACGCCACCCCCTAAAGACTCTCCCAACTTCTAGACCATTCTTGATGTATGTTAACTGTTCAGCAGATGACAGCAATATGCTAAGTTAGCCAGTCAGCAATGCCTTGGAACATGACTTTCTTGAGGGTGTGTCTTGGAGTAAGGAAGGTTTGTTGGGACCACAGGTCCCAGCACAGCCTCATCTCAGACCAACTCTTAAAAGAACACCCTACAAGACTCTCGGAGACTTCTTTCCTGTCCTATTGTAACCCCAGAACTCTCTAATGGCAATGGCCTAGCTGACCATTCTACCACAGACTTGGAATGAGTCACCCATGCTAGTGGAATGCTCTTTAACAAAATGCTTTCCTGGGAGGCTCAGGTGTGTATTTCATAGGGCTCTTGAGATGTGAATCTAGCTAAGTCACCGTGGTACCCACACACAAGGTTCTTATGAAGATTTCAGGAATCACTCCTGGGCCAGCAACATAAGCGCTCAGCTTGTTAGCATTATTCTATTAGGGAGCCTCTTCCACACCAAGTCTCCTCAGAGCCTTCACCCATATGATCATAGAAACCCAGACAGGGCAGGAAAGTGAATCATGGAGGAGCCAGCAACTTGCTGAACAACACAGAAGCTTGGAGGTCCTCCTGCTAGTAATTTTTTTTTTTAAATATCAGTGATGGTGAATCATGAGCAGTTAGTGTCAAAAAGACTTGAAAGTGAAACAGCTTCTAACATCTCTACAGTATTTTTACCACATCATTTTATATGGGCATTAAAAAATATGGTTTTAATTATATCTTGTGCTGCAAAACAAGAAAAAAGAAAAAAGAAAAGAACCCAATCACTTCCCATGTCTCTCTCTAGGCATGCCTTTCACTACCATAGAAGGTAGGCTTCTAAAGTCATGGTGAAGGGTCTCTTGGTGAGGTGGAGCTGGCCAGTGTCGCCCACTGTTACTGCAGGAAATGAATGCATTGTGTTGCAGGCTATTGTTTCCCAGGCACGGGCCTGTGTGGGAATGTTTGTCCGCTAGCACACACAGCAGCCATTGTGTCCTCTGCAACATCCTACATGCAGCTGTGAACACTTGTGCCCGGGCCAGTTTCTGGGCTGTGGAATTCACTCAGAAAGGAACTCTGTGAGCCACATACCATGGCAGGGCCCTGCTTTTCTCTGGGAATGTCCTGCATTCTCCAACATTGCTTCTTCCACTTGGCCAAGAACAACAAGTAAATAGAAGGTCTCTTTGCACTGTGTAACTCTAGGATATTCAGAGGTGAGATTATTTGGGACTGCAGGTCTGGACCTCGAGGCTAAGAAAGGCCAGAAACTTCTTACTACATCTGGGGAAGCAGTTCCCAGTTTGTACAAAGAATCTTCATTCACAGCTTTCTGATCCAAAGCAGGGAATGATGTCCACCTGGCCAGATGTGGCTTTGGCCTAAGGCAGCAGAGTTTACAAAGCACTCTTAATGCCACTGTCTCTGGGATCACATAATGTCCCTGTATAAACAGCGTCTAGGGGATGCCCCACCTGGTCATTAGCCAGAAACCTAATCTACACTGTGTCTGAAACCTATGTACTCCTTTTCCACACTTCCTTCAGCGCCTCTCATAGGAATCTCACATTAAAATCATAGAACAGGGGCTGGAGAGATGGCTCAGCAGTTAAGAGCACTGACTTTTCTTCCAGAGGACCTGAGTTCAGTTCCCAGCAACCACATGGTGACTCACAACCATCTGTAATGACATCTAGTACCCTCTTCTGTACAGTGTATACATAATAAATAAATAAATAAATCCTAGAACAGGAGATATTGGTTCCCAGGGTTTGAAGTGTGTATCCAGGAAGGCAAGACCAGGAGTTCACAGAAAACCAGCAGCTACCACCTCTGTGGATTGGACTGAGGCATGCATTAGCAATGGCTGACTTAAGAACACTGGGAATTTCTTCTTAGGCACAACACCCAAAAGGCTCAGGAATTGAATGCTTGGTCCTGTGCTGGTAGCTGACTGAGAGGTGATAGGATCTTGAAGGCACTAACTTTATTCATGGGCTATTAGGAAGGAGAGGCTGACTGAGGGCCACTGAGGTGCTTCTTCGAAGGATCTGGTTGCTAGGCCCTTCCTGTGTTGCTCTTTCTGCTTCCTGTTCACCAGCCTTTGCTTACTATGAGCTCCCTGACACGATATTCCGAGTTATCGCACATGAGACCAGAAGCTACAGGGCAAAATGACCAGGGACTGGAGTCTCTGAGTCTTGAGAATCACAACGTTATGCACAGTGATGCTTAGTTTTTTGTCAATTTGACATAAACTGGAGTCATCTGGGAAGAAGCAATTTCAACTGAAGAATGTCTCCATCAGATTTGTCTGGAATCACAACCACAGGGCTGGTTCTTGATTAATGAATGACATGGGAGGATAGTGTCTCCCCTCAGCAGGAGGTCCTTGGTTAGATAAAAAAACAAACAGTAGGCTATGGAAAGCAAGGCAGTAAACATCAGTCTTTCATGAAGTCTTCCGCTTCAGATCCTGACTCTGGGTTCCTACACTGCCGAAGGTCCTGCTATGGCACCCTGATGATGTGAATCAGAAGTATCAGATGACAGAAACCCTTTTAGAATGTGTGTTTATCACAGCAATAGAAAGAAAAGTAAAATAAGAGAGCCTTTTGAATATCTTCTTGGGTATTTTGTCGGGAAGAAACACTGGCCACAAGACATAGATGTGTATATATTATTACACATATATATAATGTGAGTGTATTCTCATCAGGATAAATATCCAAGAGCCACAGTTTTTAAAAATTTAAAGAAGATGTCACTAAAAAAAATGTCCCTTAGGAGAGTGTAAACATATAGACGCAGACTTCTCATTTTCATTTTAAATGCGACTGGTGTTTATAGCCAGGATGAAGTATGAATGAACTTCACTGACTCCCAAGCATCTTCTCATGGTTTGAGGCCTTTCTGGGGCATATACTCAGCATCCACACAGCACTTAGACCTTGAAGACTTTATTCAGTTTTCTCTGATGCTAGCATAACTGACCTACTGATGGTAACTGCCTCTGAAGAGATTGCTGTCTTTGGCCATGAATCCTGAAGACTCCAATTCTCTACAGTTTTGTTAAAATGTTCCTCTACCTCCATGCTGTTTATTCTGACTATCAGCAATGCCAAGTATAAGGATGGTCGTGGAAAGTACATCCTCCTGAGCCACCTTCCTTAGCAATTTCTTTTCTAGTTAGAAAAGGCCTCTCTTGGGCTGGAGAGATGACTCAGAGGTTAAGAACACTGGCGGTTCTTTCAGAGGTCCTGAGTTCAATTCCCAGCAACCACATGGTGGCTCACAACCATCTATAATGAGTTCTGGTGTGTGTATACATAATAAATAAATCTTTAAAGAAAAAAAAGGAAAAGAAAAAGCCTCTCTTGATAATGGAGTTTCCCATGTTATCCACAGCTCTTTCCTTGATCTTTAGAGCTTGGAGAACTTATGAAGAAAACCACATAGAAGGCTCATTGTGCTCCCTTTCTACCCAGCCTCCTTGCCAAGCAATCCTGGGTTCTGCCATTTGTTTTTAACAGAGCAGAAGAGGAAGAGGCAGCAGAGAATGAGATTGGATTTGACTTTTAAACAGGCACTGAGATGGTTTCCCTGCATAACAAGCTTCTTGAGTGGCCCTCTGCCTGCCGTTCCATTGTCCCCAGAGCAGGAGACTGAACTGCCTGTAACAGGAAGGAAGAGCCAGGCAGCAGTGGTTCCTGCTGTTGTCTTAGCACAGGAAACAGAGGCATGCAGATCTCTGAGTTCAAAGTCAGCCTGGTCTACAAAGAGAGCTACAAGCCAGCCAGGGCTACACAGAAAAAAATAATAATAAAGGGAAGGAAGGTTGCGGTAGTTTGACTAAATATCACTCCCATAGGCTCATATATTCAAATGCTTAATCACCAGGGACTGAGACTCTTTGAGAGGATTAGGAGAAGGCTTTGTTGGAAGAAGTTTGTCACTGAGGACAAATTGAGGTGAACTTTGAGGTTCCAAAGCCCTTAGCAGGCCAGGTTCTCTGTCCATGGATCATGACGTAGCTCTCAGCTGCTTCTCCAGCACCATGCATACCACCGTGCTCCCCATCATGATGATAATGGACTGAACCTCTGAAACTGTGGGCAAGCCAACTGAATGGTTTCTTTCATAAGAGTTGCCTTGGTCATGGTGTCTATTCACAGCAATGGAACAGTGACAAAGACAAGGGTAGACCAAATTATTATAGCTCATTTTGTTTTGTTTTAGGGCCAGGGTCTCACTATATAGCCTAGACTAACCTCAAACTTGGGATTCTCTTGCCTCTGACTTCAACTACCTATAACTACAATTGTAGGCATGCACTACCATGCTTTGCCTAATTTAACTCACTTCTCCAAAATAATTGTTCTCTTTTAAATTTTCCAGTGGAAAACAGGCTTAAACAAATATATAAAATAAAATGCAACACAGATTTATGGAAAGTGATTAGTTCTTTAAAGTATATTTGCAAAAATCTACATTGGAGATTCTTAAACTTTTTTTTTTCATACTCACTGTGACTCACTCAAAAAGAGAAATTTGAAAAGCTGATCATTTTCTTACTTGTCTTAAGGATGCTATTCAACAGTTTTCAACATAAGCTTAAGGAACTGCTGGGGATGCTACTTCCCACAGATTGTAAATAATAACATTAGAAACTAAAGCATCATATTACTGTTACATGTTTCTGACCATGTGTCTAAAGCATTTAATGCCCATTTTCATCTACTAAAATAAATAAACAGAAAAATTATTGTTTAATATGTGGAGATGGATAGTCTACCTTTTTCCTCATATTATTTTATCCTAATAAAATTGATTTTTTTTCCTTAAAGTCCTTTATTAACCACACTGATATAATTCCTTGCAATGAAATAGGTTTGTGAAGCTGGAATTTGGAAAGATATTTGGAAGCAGATCAATGTTTTGAGGAACTGCAGCTCCCCTGGGAAATTATTTAGTAGTTAATTCAGCATCATGCTCACTGTGATATAACCTAGCAGCACAGGGGCTGGAACAAAGCCGTTCCTACCGGTTGATCCTTGGTGTGCAAGTTTCACATTACATCTGGGAAAGAGAAGAAGGATAGTTATAATGGTGAATGCTGTAAGCCCGAGGTGCTCTCTCTTTGGAACCTGGGGAGTATACAACAACACTTCATTGGCTTGGAGTATAGGAGTATACCCTGATGACTACAGAAAGGTTTAGCCCTGATTTTGTTAGAACATCTCTGCACAGGGAGTCACAGACACTATGAGGCTGAAGACTCAGGAAGCAGCAAGCAGCTACAGCCCCCCGACCAGCACCCACTCTGGTGGTAGTTGCCCAGAAGGACTGAGAGAATGCACCCTATGGGCAGCAGTTCCATGGGCAGGCCCATCAGAATGCTTCGGCTGTCTCAGGGTTGGCAGGGCACCTCTGAAAAAGTAATGCATTCAGCACTGGCCAGTGGCTCCAACAGCAATGGGCAACACCAGCTCACAAGAGTATCCAAGGGTCAGTGTCTTTGCTTAGTGTCTTGTTGCAAGTTCCAAGGTGACATTTCCAAGGGAGCCAAAGCAGGAGAACCCTAGCCAACACTTTAAGGATTTATAGGCAGACCCACAGAAAACACCAACTAGGTATCTCTCAGAATATCTACCATACATGCCCGAGAGTCTCAGAGGCACTGTCACAGAAGTATGTGCCAGGACCAAGAAAGTATAGACTCATTTATCTGTGAAATATAAATGAGAAATATTACAGAATGGGAGACTATCCAATCAAATTAAGTGGATCACACCAAAGCCAAGTGTACAAGAAGAAGAAAAAAAAAATGCAGGAGCAAGCATGGCAAAGGCTGCATTCTAATTCTTACACAATCAAAAGGGGGGAAAAAAGGCCTTGGCTGATAAATAGCATTTGGTTCCAGTCAATGCCATTTTAGTTGAAGGGTGCTAAGTGGCTGATTACAGTTATAGCCTCAGGGAACTTGAAGTTATATGCTGAAAAGTATAAAGATGAGTATTTTTCTAATGTTTAAAGCAGTGGTCTCCTCCCCTCTGAGCAAAATGGGGCTGTGGGGTACAGAGTTGGGGGCACAGAAAAAGAGAATCTGTGTTCCAGAGAAGATGTACACCATAAAACTGAGGCTCTACTTTCTGAAAATCTCTAAAGTAAAATCCTCAGACATCTGAGCCTGAAACAGGAAGTGTTCTAGGAAGAAGCTGTATCTACTACCACACTGTCTTTGGTTTGTCTTCACAAGAAGATGAGAAAACAACCCTTTCCTGAAGCAGTGCTGAGTTCCAACAGCTTTTGGTTCCTGAAGACAAGTCAGTGTGCATTCCCAGAAGCCTCCTGTGACACACTGACAGGTATCTCCTCAGCTCCAGCCAGCTGCAGAGAGGTAAAGACAGTGCCCTGAGTCCAAGGGTCTGCAGCGCAGGTACACAAACCAAGAATCAGCTTCCCTTCCTCCTCTGAATTCACCACAACAAACTTCCAGACCAAGATCTATAAACTGATTCAGTTCTATATTATTGGGGGCAGGGGGCTTTTGAAAACTTAGTCTTTTCTCCTTCCTTTTCATCCTCTGTACTACACAGGACACTGGCCAGGGCTTAGTAAACACTGTTAATTTCAAACCAGAAGCCTAGGATTCAATTGCCAAGCAAAACAAACCATTATCAGGGGTCATTTGAGTCAACCCTGAAATCTTCCTTTCTGAAGTGCCTTCCACAGGGAACAGTTTAGTCTCTGTGTCTCCATGTAATCTATGGTATAATCTCAGGGCCTGTGCATTCTGGTGTGGCCTAGACCAGATCCCTCTTGTTACCAGAAGCTGGAGATGTATTTGTGGACTCGTAATTATCTATAATTAGAAAAGAACAGGGAAGGGATAAGGAAGAAATGAGAGCAGAAGGCCTCCAGGGTATGCCAAATTTTATATCCACTAAATCTGCTTTAAACTAGAACTCTGACAATGCTGAGTCTGGGGATCTTTCCAGAACATCACAGGTCCTCCTTTGGGAGAGAAGTCCAAAGAAAGGTTAGGACAACTGTGTGACTGCTGGTGCTTGTTGACCTCTGACCCAGAGTGCAGGTCCTACCCCTACCCCACCCCCACCTCCTCTCCCACCCTCTGCTCTCTACCTGCACTCACTATTGGGCAAGGTTTGAGTGTGGCAGGTCAGCCACAACAGAGTTTCTCACCAAAACACACATTAGTTACATCCTCCCAAGCATTTCTCATCTATTTATAGAGAAGGAATCAGATGAGAAAGAGGACTTCCTGAAGACAAGGAAGAGGAAATGTGGGGATGCCGTGCATTCATGGGAGGCCCTTGACCTATCCTGTGCCCGTGTAGAGTGGGGCTTCATTAGGTGAGCTCCAGTTTCACCCTGCAAATACTGACAGCGTATACATTTCAGAAAAGGCCTTTATGTACTACTTGAAGCCTAGTTACTAAAGAATAAGCCGCCTGTCTAGTACTCCATCAATAGCTAGGACCTCGGCTGTTCGGGTTTATTTTGCTTGCAGTGGGCTTATTAAAAAATTGAAGTAATGTTTTCAGCAACATGTCACTTAAGGTAACATCAATAATCATGATAAGCATGCATACTACTTAAAATGGGTAAGTAATATTAGTTTTGATGTATCCTCAAGAGCTGGTTTCTATTGTGTGCCCATTTTACAGACAAGGCATAGGAGACGTGAGAGATTAAGTATCTTGTACTTAAGGTCATATGACTAACAAGTAAAGTAGACAGAGTACAGACATGGGTGATTTAAGCTTCCAGATCAGATTTATAAGCAGTCGACCAAAACAACTCATAGATCTATATTCCTTGTCAGTCCACATATGAAAATAATAAATATTTATTTCTTGTCAACTAAGGAAACATGGAGATATCAGTAAAAGACTGGACCTTGAACCAGAAGAATAGTCGGGAGTCCATATTGTTTGAATAATTTTCTGCCAGAAGGAGGAAGTTAAATTTATTAAAAAAAAAAAAAAAAAAAAAAAAAAAAAAAAAAAAAAAAAAAAAAAAAAAAAAAAAAAAAAAAAAAAAAAAAAAAAAAAAAAAAAAAAAAAAAAAAAAAAAAAAAAAAAAAGAGAGAGAGAGAGAGAGAAATTGCATGCTCCAATTTTTCTTCTGATTCTGATGTGTGACCATGCAAAACTCCTTGGGCAGGAAATAATGGTCATCTCTAGCTTCAAAGACTCTTTCTGAGAGCCCTTTCAAGTTTTGGTTCTATACAATGGGTCTAACACATAAATACAATAAAGTATCAGAAATAAAAAAATAAAATTTTGAAATACCAAATGAATGATATGCTAACATCTCTTTTTTCAAGAATGATCCTCCACCCCGAGATAAGGTTTTTCTGTGTATCCCTGCTGTCCTGAAACTCACTTCGTAGATCAGGCTGGCCTCAAATTCATACAGATCAATCTGCATCTGCCTCCTGAATGCTAAGGTTAAAAGCATTTCCTGCCACCACCACCCAGTGATTTATTTATTTTTATTTTATGTGCAGTGGTGTTTTGCCTGCTTGTATGTCTGTGTGAGGGTGTTGGATTCCCTGGAGCTGAAGTTACAGACTGTTGCGAACTGTCAAGTGGGTGCAGGGAATTGAACCTGGGTCCTCCGGAAGAGCAGCCAGTGCTCTTAACTACAAAGCCGTCTCTCCAGCCCCAAAAATCTCTTCTTAAGAAAACAAAACAGGGGAATTCTGAATGGAAGCCTTAAACTCTGCCTACAAAGAGGGACAATATAGAAAAACTGTGTTAGTTTCACACACACACACACACACACACACACACACACACACACACACGAGAGAGAGAGAGAGAGAGAGAGAGAGAGAGAGAGAGAGAGAGAGAGAGAGAGAGAACTATTAAGTCACAGCTTTTAGGATTATAAGTAACTTAGGAGGTTGTAGGTTGTTAGAGACATAAACTGAAAATACAAATACATAATCTCCCACTGGGAGCTTCATTCTTTGTGGTTCCCTAATCTGTAGCAACTGTGAGTTGGGGAATAAATTTTGCAAATAAACAGACACAATAAAAAAGATCCTAAAAATTTATAAGGAGAAATATCAGTCCACACAAAAAGTATCAGGAATTAAAACAACATTGGTTCATTCACAGTAACAGAATAATAACAATAATGTATTGCTTTTTGATCTTTAGAAAAATTTAAGGGAACATTTTTTTCAAAATTCAGATTGCTAGGTAGAGCTGATTTTACCGAAGTGTACACATAGCATCATTTTAGATATTTAAATGCTCAATATTTTACTTCTCATAGACTCTGTTTTAGAAAACATGTTGAATATTGCTCTTTGAAAGCTGAGATCTATAAATAGAAGGAAACGGGTTCCACTGAATGTCAGCTGTGAAGGAAGTATAGATGGGAATCAGTCTCTATTACGCGGTGGTGAGGACAGGGGCCAGGGAAAAGTGTACAGATTTAAACCAACAGCAGCAGCAGCAGCAAATTCCGATACTTGACTGTATGGTGAACAGAAAAAGGGCATACTACAGAATCTGAGAACGATTAGTGTTGATGATTATACAAGTAAGAAAAAGATATTGAGGTTAAAAATGTGAACAAAAAAAAACATAATTACGTGATGTTGTTTATACCTTGAGTCAAAAAAATGCAATATTTTACATAGTCTTAGTAATATAAACTCTGTTGATTTGTCCCCAAAGTACTGTGTCAATTAGGAAGAGTGGGAGAAGGAAGAGCAATGATGTGAGACAGTTATAACCTGGTATGTGACAACAGGTCTTTAAATTTCAAAAATAATAAGTCCAAAGTGGAGGTTTAATTATTTTCAATTATGAAAGGCTAAAGATGTAGCTCAGAGGTAGAGTGCTTGCCTTAAGATGAGTTCATGAATTTTGTCCTCAGCTTTGCAAGAAAATAAGATTAAGAAGGAAAAACTGTTCATGGTAGAACACATCTTTAATCCCAGCATCCCAGAGGCTGAGAGGCAAGATGACCATGCATTGAAAGCCAGCCTGTGCTATAGAATGAGACTTTGTCTTTAAAAAAAACAAAACAACAACAACAAAAACTAATTGATTTAATTCTGGAGGAAAATGTCACAGGAGAGTATGTTGCACTAGATAGGTTTTGAGAAGAGAATAAATGCTGGGAACTATTTTCTGCTTTCTTAACCTGAATGTTCTTTGATACCACAGCATCTCACTTCATTGCTGGCCTGGAGCTCCTGAATGGAGCCATTCTCCTTCCTCAGCCTCCTGAACAACTGGATTACTCCTTTTCTTAAAAAGAACTTTGAGGAGCTAGAGAGATGTATCTGTGGTTAAGAGCACTTGTTGATCTTCCAGAGGATCATGTCAGGTGGCTCCTTACCACCTGTAACTCCAGTGTCAACGGAACCAATGCTCTCTCCTGGCCTCCACAGGTACCACACATGCTCATATACACATGCACAGACATACACGTAAATAAAAATGAGATGGATCTTTTACAAAAGCATCTTGGGAATACGATTAGATTTCTAAAACTACACTCATCAGTTATTTTAGGAAGAATGAACACTAGTTTACTTTAGCAGGCATCTGGGGCTCCATGATGGTGTGTTTGCAACACTTGCAATGATCATCATACAAAATGAGAAAACCAACATCCAAAGAAAATAAAAGTAAGCAGCAGACTATTATTGGCTTCATTACTAAAATAATCACATGGAAATTTGGTAGCATTCAAGAGACAGTCAAGGAAATTTGGAGAGTTTATCCTTATGCCTATATATAATACATATTATATTCATGCACTGCATAGGTGTATATGCTGCATATATTCCAAGTGTTGGAAGAGCTTGGTCTCATGGTAAAGGATGTTGATGTTATGAACAATCTTGGATTTAATCTTTGTGCTGTAATAGGAAAATATCATGGCTTTAAAATGAGCTCATTTATAATGACTATGTTGTCTGCCTTCTGTCTTGTACTTACAGAATTATGACACTTACAATTGGAAGGGACAGGGGATTAGATTAAAATGGTTAACTGGGCACAGATGCCTAAAATTGACAGGAGAGATGATGTGTCTAGAATGATAAACTTGTACCATAGCTGGAGAACAGCAAGGCATATTCTTGTGGGTCAGGAAGAATGAATTCCTCAGGAAGAGAAGGCAGGCAGGATTGGATCAATAGAGGAAGCTCTTTTCAAAAATCCCAAGTGTTCTTAAGACATTTTACTCCATTGGTAGAGAGATGAAATCTACAAATTTACAAATAGCAAAGGCCTGAGGTAGAAAGGAGGATTCAGTCTGGATTGCTCTGAGCCTACAACCACAAGCTGGGGTGGCAGTGTGAGCAAAAACAAAAGCCATAGAAAAAAGTGAGGGTGAATGGTTTCCAAAGTATATTAGGAACACTGCATGGGGTAACCTCTGACCTCTACTTATCAAACTGAAGTAGCTGTCCTCAGGAGGTAGAGTGACTGTAAACTTCTGAAGAATGTTCTGTTGGTTAGTTAGTTAGTTTGTTTGGTTTTGTTTTGTCCACTTCTCACTATCTGGAGTCATTTGAGAAGAGGAAACCCCAAATGAGAAAATGTCCCCATCACATCAGTCTCTAGGCAAACCTGTGGGGGATTTATGTGCAAAGGCCCAGCCCACTGTGGGTGGGGCCATTCCTGGGCAGAGGATCCTGGATGATAAAAGAAATCAAGCTCAGTAAGTCATAGAGAAAGAGCCAGTAAGCAGTGTTCCTCCAGGTCTCTGATTTGGATCTGCCTCTAGGTCCCAACCTTGAGTTCCTCATTTACTCCCCTGATGATGAGTAAACCCCTTCCTTCCCGAGCTGCTTTTGCCCATGGTGTTTGTCACAGCGGTAGGAAGGAAACAAACTAAGCCTGGTGCCTTAGAACTATCCAGAACGCAAACGGAGAATCCTCATTGCCAAGAGACTGACTGTTGCTGCATAGTCTGACAAGGTAGCAGCGGCCATGCCTGAGAAGGCTAGGAAGCAGTAAAGAGATCACAGACAGGCTACAAGGAAATCTCACGATGGATTTGAGCTCACAGCTGAGAACAGTCAGTCTTTGAGAAGAGCTGATATCCCAAAAAGTGAGCAAAGGGTATTTTTTTTTTCTGAGAGTCTTGCATTATTACCCTCATAGGAATAAGAAAGGATGTTGACTAGAACTTTTTTCTTTTTTTAAGAGAAAACTACTAGGAGACTTTGGGGGAAAAATTATGATGGTCACACTAAGGCCCTTTGGGATCTGATCTGCACTTCACTTTATACTGTGTATAGACGAGGAAACACCCTGTGGCAGCCGACTGACCACTCTGTTGTTGGAAAGTTCACATTTGTAAGTTCACAGTTCTCTCAAATAGAATCTCGCCTCTTTGCCCTTCAACCCATTTGTCCCGGCTCTATTGTTGGAGCCCTATCAAGTCACCTTCCTTTTCCTTAAGAATGCCTTTTCAACATTTGTTTTTTGCCTCCGTGGTCTTGTCTCCAAACTAAATAGTAGCTCATTCACTGGCTTCTTGCAGCTTTTTAAACTTTATTCTTCTGCGGACTTTGTTCTAAAGCTCTTTTTAGATTATCCTCAGTCCTCAAACACCTGAAGTACAAGCAGCAGAGACCATTCCAGAAGGCCCACAGTTGCCTGTACTTCAGGTGTTTTGCTTTATTTTTCACAATGATATTATTACTTCCTCTGATTATGCAGCTACTATTAATACATGTAAGTCCACATGAGCATAGTGCCTTTCCGAAGAACTCCAGGAAATGAGTAAGCGGGTCTGTTTCTCTAATGTTTTCTGTTGTGTTCGTCTGTCTAGTAAATATTTATGGCCTTCAAGTCATGCTCCAGAGACAGTATTAGGTGCTATTGGGAATCCTAAGGTATTTGGAGCAAAGCCCCTGCCTAAAGAAGCTTATCTTCTGGTAGGACAGTGAAGATACGTGAGTAAATAACCTCCAACTTAAAGCATGGTGCAGACAGCAGGACAGTGTTGTGAGTAGATACACAAACTAAAAGCAGAAACGCTTCCCAATAAACAGTATTTCAGAAGCCTGGCGTCAGAGTGCCAGTTCGGATTCTTTCCCTGGACTTGGATCTTGTTAGCCCTGCTTCCTGTTCCGGGTGTGTCCTCAGTTCCAGGACTCAGTGAATGCCTATTTGTTCTTATTGCTCTCCTGGGCTTAAAGATCAGCAGAGAAGCCTAGCTTTCAGACTCGGCCACTCACTAATCTCATTTCTTCATATAAGCACACACACACACTGCAAATTGTAAGTAAGGAGATGAGTTGAATGGATATGTGTGCATCTTTGTTATAAAAATACTATTCTCATAACCAAGAGGCAGAAGCATCCCCGGCAGCCACTGGTGGATGAGTAGATGGACAGCCTATCGTTACACACACAATGTAGTATTGTTCTGTCAAAGCATGAGACTTCTGACACATAGGACAATAGGAATGACTCTTCAAGATGTTATAGGGAGTGAGATGAGCTAGTCACAAAATGACAAGCATCAAATTGTTCCACTTGCATATCATTCATAGAAATGGAAAGATAATGATGTTTGCCTTGGGGCGGGGCCCTGGAAGAGTGGGGAAACCGTGTTTAATAACTACAGAGTTACAACTGGAGAAGATGAAATAGTTCTACAGATGGTCATGTTCATTGTATATCACTGTGAATGTGTGTATGTGTGTGTCCATGTGTAGGTGTGCACATGTGAAGGCCAGAGGAGGGTCCCCTTCTGCTCCTCTTCACCTTTTCCCTTGAGACAGCGTCTCTCATGGAACTAAGAGTGTGGTGCTGTGCTTCAAGGCTAGCAGGCAGTAAAGGCTAGAAGCCCTTCTGTCTCTGTCTTCCAGCTCTGGAGTCACAGGCACATGTGGACACAGCAGGCTAGAGCAGGCTTTTTTTAAACCACCAGCTCCCAAATCATGACACAGAGATTTATTATTAATCATGAAAGCTTGGTCTTTAACTTAGGCTTGTCCTACTAGCTCTTAGAACTTAAATTAACCTGCTTCTATTCACCTATGTGCTGCCCACATGACCCATGGCATTTACCTCTCTTCCTGCATGTCTCTGTGTCCTGCTGTCAACCCCAACTTTCTTGTTCCCAGAGCTCTCTGTCCAGAAGTCCTACCTATACCTCCTGCCTAGCTATTGGTCATTTAGCTTTTTATTAAACCAATCGAAATGACACATCTTCACACAGCATAAAGGAATATTCCACAACAGCTGGCCTTCAACATGGGTGTTAGGAATCTGAACTCAGTGGGATATTCATGCTTATACAGAAAGTATTCTTAACCACTGAGCCACTTCTCTTCCCCCATGAATGAACTTGAAACCACAAAAGTATACTTAAAATACAGTTAATTGACAGGTGTTAATATGCATGTGAGTGTGTGTGTGTGTGTGTGTGTGTGTGTGTGTGTGTGTGCACCACTGATGTGAATGTATCCTTTGGGACCAGAAAAGGGTGTTAGATCCCATAGAACTAGAGTTATAGGTGGTCATGAGGCAACTGATGTGGGTACTAGAGATTGAACCACTGTGCTCTGAACCACTGAATACTCTCCAACCCCTAAATGGCAAACATTACACTATGCATACTTTACTATCATAAATAATCATCCTCACCTTGCACTTTCAATATTAAAGGATTTCATTCTTCATCTCTTCTAGCTTCTGCCTACAACCTTGCCCTTCCTTGTGAGTTGTCGGGTGACGAGTTTATGGCTGCTATGACTGTGATGCAGTATTAGTTAAGGAAGAAGTATACTGAGAGAAAGAGTTTGTCTTCAGGGACCATAACCAACAAACCAATGCTGAAATCTCCTGGGGTGAGGCTCACATTCCACTCACGGCCTCACCTTTCCATAAACCTTTATGGAGGAGGCCCATGAATCAAGCAGGATTCTTTGGCTATGTCTAGACTGAACTTGAAATGAAAACTCCCCATCTCATCTGGGACAATCCACTTTCTTCTCTAGAAGCTCATGTCCAAGGATTATGCCTCAAGCATTTGTTCCTCCGGCCCTAGAAAATGGTGTCACACACGGGGCAGCAGCCCTAGCACCCAGTGCTGGGGGGTTCAAGTTGGTAAACAAGCCATCAGACTGAGAAGGAATGTAATATTTGTGTCATAAGCAGCATTCATTAATTCATGCTGAACAGATTACTGAAATTAAATTATGTATGATGCATTGTATGGTGCTAAAGACTGTCCAGAATTCACACAGTAAAATTATAGCTTGCCTATTTGGCTAGTCTAGCTAGACATCTTGCTCTAGATAGCCCATCTCTGCCTCCCAAAGACTGGGATGAAAGTGGGCTACAGTGCCTGCCTAGTATTTACGTCATGCTGGAGGTCCAAACTCTAGTCTTCAGGCTTGCATGACAAGCCATCTCCCTAGCCCCATCAACACATCTATTTATGCTAAGACTGTTCTCCCACTCTAGTGGACTCTTAGGCAAATGTGCTCAGGGAGAGTCCTATAGCATGACTTAATATAATAGGCTGAATTCTCTCTCTCTTCCCCTCAAATTCAGAGGACTGACTCTAATATTCAGAATATGACTATATTTTCAGATAGGAATATCAAAGGGATAATTAATCAGTATAGTTAGGACAGCTATAAGGAAGTGCTGTAGAGCTAATGGCTTATAAACAACATTATTTATCTCATAGTTATAGTGGTTAGAAAGTCCCAGGTTAAGGTGCTGCAGATTCAGGGCATATGTCCTGGTTATATATAGCCCCCTCTTATGATGCTCTCTTGTGACAGAAAGACAAGAATGCTCCCTCAGTAATCTTTTGTAAGGATATTAATATTTGTGAGGGCTTGATCTTCATGACCTAGTCACTCATGTATTCTTCTCTTTTTATTGTTATAATAAAATGCCTGAGGCTGGATAACTTTATAAAGAAAAAGTTTCAATTATTTTTCAGTTCTGGAGATTTAAAGACATGTTACCAGGGTTGGGTGTGGTTGTTCATGCCTCAAGAGGCAGAGGCAGATGCAGGCAGATCTCTATGAGTATGAGGCCAGCCTAGTCCACATGGTAAGTTTCAGGATAGCCAGGGCTACTGAGACCTTGTCTCAAAAAAACAAAAAACTTAAAAAGGGAGGACAGGGGCATGATGCTGAGCTCTGGAAAGGACTTCACTGCTAACAGAAGCATAATGTTGGGAGTACATTTGAGAAGGGAATATCACATTGTCAAACAGATCCTTGCCCAGATCACTTCTCTTACAATGAATTATCCTTCAGTGGCATTTCCAGGCAGCAATCAGACCTAAGACATTGAGACTAGATTTGTTGAATTTATGAGTGGGGAAAAAAAATCCAAAACAAAACTCCACAGAGCTAATAAACCATCCCAGCAATACTGTGTACTTAGGAAAGAAATGAAGAAGAGATTATGGGTTGCACCAAGCTGCAGCTCAGCAAGCTGCTGGTCTCCTGGAAAAATAAAGTTGTTTTTCTTCCATTTCCTTCCTGTGTAGGAATGTTTTCTGGAGCTGTTACAGAGACATCCACTACCTGTCATTTACTCACCACCAATAGTTCACTCCAACTATATGTTTGGATAAGAGCATCATTCAGATAACAATTTACATGAATAGTAATACTCACTCTCCTCCCAGAAGAAAGATGCACCTCCGGCAGTCAAAGACTAAGTGGTTGGCTCCATATCGCTGTATCCCTATATGTCTCTTCTCCATCACCCCTACTTACCTGACAGCATTCCTGAGTCCCAACACTTCCCAGTTTGGTTATGTCTTCAAATCAGCCTCAAGATTAAAGAAATTCCTGGGCTCAAATATCCTCATCCAATGGTCCCAACATGCTGGCCAATTTTTTCCCCAAAATTCTGGCTTGTTTTGCAAGCTGATCTCCTGATTTCTAGAGACAGATGTGCTGTGTGCTTCTCAATTTGCCATATCTCACCATTCCCTGTTGGCTTGTGGCTGCTGCACTTGGATTAAACTTTCTGTTCTTCTCTGAACAGCATCATCCCATTCATCTGAGCAAATCCTATAAGTTGTTCTAGCTGAGGGTTATAAACCTTTCCCTAGTCCCCAGCCTAATGCTGACACTACCCTTTTAGACCTGTTAAGAAGCTTCTCCCTGCCCAGTTAAGAAACAATGCATCTCCTTTACTGCGCTTGTCCAGTCAACATTGAAATGCTTCTCGCTTGTTTTCAATATATGAGAGGAATTTTTCCATCACACTTGAAGGCAAAACAGCCGCAATATTTATTGAGAGCTCGGCAAGAGATTTGCCCTTATGTTGTCTTCTATCAGTATCTTTGGCTGGCAGGCTAAGGAGCGCAGCCTGATTTCACACTCAAGTACATGTCAGATGCACTAGAAAACATTGCTCATAAAACATAAAATTTAGCCGACTATTCTCAACTGAAACTTGTGGGTGTACTGTGGGGGAAGTGCATACGCACACATGCACATAAGCACTCAAATATCAGTCCTCCAGCACTGTCCATCATTTTTCCGGGAGACAGGGACTCTCACTGACCTGAAGATGATTGTCAAGTTATCGAGGCTGGCCAGTGAGCTGCAGGGATTTGTTTGTCTCAGACACAGACTCTCCAGTAACAGGATTGCAAGCCTGAGCTTTCACACCTGATTTTTTACTTACTTACTTACTTATTTATTTATTTATTTATTTATTTTTCAAATGTGAGTTGTAGGGATTATACCTGTGTCTTATGATTTGAATAACTGGGCTATCTCTCCATCTTTCGTTTATACTATTTAAAATTTTTCATCTTTTTGTTTTGTTTCACAGATAGGGTCTTGATTTGCTGCCCAGGTTAGGGTCAAACTCTGGGCCTTAAATAAGCTTCCCACCTTCCAACTAGTTTAATTTTGGTTTGTTGTCTTCTGGCAGGGGCAAGGAAACCAGATAAACCATGTCATTCTGCAAACTCCCTTACTGGCTCCTAGACTGAATAATGCATTTGCTCAGGTCATCAGACACTCTTCTCTTTATCTAATCAATTATAAGCTGCTGCAGCTCTGCAATGGCTTTCTTTGCCCTCCCATTTCATTTTTGAGCATCTCACTTCAGTGTACCTCCCTGCTCAAAGCCGGATTGTGTGTGCCGAGCAGATGATTCTGCCCAGGGCTGTGCAGGGAGGGTGTGCTGTGAGCAGTGTGGACTTTGTAGCACACTGAACTGCCCTTGGGAATACTAATTGCATGGCTGATAAATTGGGGTGGGGGTGGGGGCGGAGGGAGCCTCAGGGACAATGCCAGACTCGCCTGAGAACAGAACCAGAAAGCGCATCTGCAGAAACAGTAGTCAAAGAAAGCAATCCTTTTCTCCTGAATTCTCATGTCCATTGGCTTCCAGCCTCTCTTAGGCCATTTCAGGATGAACCATTTCAAGAGCCTGAACAAAGCAGAACCAGCCAACATTAAAAGAAAAAAAAAAAAAACTACAGAGCTCAGAATCAAGGTCTGTTTTGTCAAGTTCAGGATTAGCTGGAAAAGCCCTGCCTTTCGGGTCTTGTCCCCCTCCCCCCCCCCACCCCATCATGAAACGCCATTTTCCCAAGACATTCTTGTGGTACGTCATCATTCACCAATCAGAGAGCTCAGTGGGGTGATATTTAATTCATGTCTGTCAATCAGGGCACAAAGAAAAGGCCTTCTCCTGGCCAGAGAGAATCCTGTGCTCACCAAACAAAGAGTCCGCAGGGATCTCTGGGCCCAGCCGCCCACCACTCTCCGGGAGCAGGCTTCACGCTTCCAGCCCCTTGTGTGGTTTCAAAATAATTGTGGCTTTGGAAGCTGTGAGGCAGATGAAAGAGATTAAACACAGTATCCCTGCGACAGTCGGGATGGGACTGGAACTCTGGTGTTTGAGCCCCTCAGTCGCGGATCAGCATGTCCTTGGCATCAGACCTCTGTGTCCTATCCAACTATTTGAATTTTAGACAGCAGAAGCCTGACCCTCCAGACTTGTGGTTATATTAGCTCCACGATTTTTAAACACACATATCAGCAAAATCAAGTCGTTAAGATAAGAATCTTGTGTATGAAAGAAAAAAATTTTAAAGCCTCGCTTCTATGCCTGCCATTGATCTTTGGAAGCTGGAGGGATATGAACAATAAATAAATGAAATCAAACACTTCCGCTGCAGTTGTCGGCAACACAAACACGGGATTCAAAGCAGCAGATGGGCGACAAAGGAACCAGTCCTCATGTTCAAACTTAGCTCACTGAGTACCCCCCTCCCCCCCAACAACCCCACCGCCCATAAACAGTCCCTGGGAAGTACAGCCAGCCTTCCCTCCTCCCTGTCCCTCCCTTAACAGAGGTGGATCAAAATGCTTGTGCACTTGACCCTAAGAACAGGACCCAGACTGCTGCTGCTGAGCCCTATGAGGTCTAAGCACCTGGTTTCTTTTTACTCGGAGAACCTTTATTTCACACCTTTCCTTTCCAATTATGTTTACCTTGCTGGGTCATTTTAGGAGTGGTAACAAATGGCCAAGTGTGAGGGAGGATAGGAAGAAGATGAATGAGTGTCTGTGAAGGGACCAGGACCATGGCAAATGTGTGCAGCCCAGAAAAGACCAGCTTTTTAATCTTAGCCCTCCCGATTTCTGATTCTCTGGGACTGGCAAGAGCTTAAAGGCCTTGATCTTCAATTTCCTGTCGGGTGAGGTGGAAAACACCTACTCCCAGTATTCTCATTACAATTAAACGAGATTACTGGGGTGAGAGTTCTTGGCAGGATTGGAGCTCTTAGAAGCAGAAGTTTTTCCATAACAACACAAGAGAAGGTTTAGAACAGAGTTGAATAGTCTGTGTGTAATAGGGATGCCCCTGGACCACCAGCTAGATCAATTCACTGCTTCAGGTAGCAGTTTCGCTGTATGCTTCTTAGGCTAATGCCTTTAGATTCCTTTCTCACTGCAGCAGCAGGAAGAATAAAGGCCATCCTTCCGAAGGCTCCCTCATTCTTATTCACAAGAAATTTCAAGCAGAGGTTAACTCTTGTGATGCTTAATCTTGATTGACAACTTGGCTGGATTTAGAATCACCATGAAAATATGATGTGTTGATGAGTGTTTCCAGAAAGGGTCCACTGCAGAGTGAAAGCACCAGAATCCATCTCTCTCTGCTTCTTGACTGTAGACACCATGTGACCAGACAAGTCACACTCCTCCCGGTGGGCCTTGTATTCCCTGTACTATAAATTCAAATAAATAAACCCTCCATCACTTAAAGTGATTCTTGTCTGGTCTTTGATCACATCAATGATAAAAGCAATAACATACCCTAGTAGATTCAGGCAGGGCCTTTTGTATGCTATGTATGCCTACCAGCTTAGGCTATAACGAAAGTTCAAAAGAACTGTAGTCCCAAATACTTGGAAGGCTGAGGCAGAAGGATTGTTTGAGGCCAATCTAGGGCCAGCCTGGGTAAAAAAAAACCTTTTTATTAAAACAACAAGAGCAATAAGTAATATTTGAGCTAGATCTACAGCTTAGTGGTGAAATATACCCGAGTTCAATCTTGAGCGCTAAAAATAAAAATTTACTTTACCTTTCAGCCTTTTTAGGGGGAAGTGATCGTGGTATTAAGGTTAAAAAAAAAAATGCAAGTTGGAGCTAAGGGGAGGCGGCACATATCTGGAATCACACCACTGGAAAGGCAGAGGTGGGTGGACCAGGAGTTCCAGGCCAGTGGAGACCACAGAGCCAAGCTCCCCACTCTTCCCCAAACCTTATTATAAAATGAGGTGTTTGACAATATTATTGGTGTTTGTTCTCATCCTTTATGTAATCTGTATTTTAATTACTGTAAAATGAGGATAGACATCTTCGATGCTCTGCTCTCTTATCCACTAAAATGTAAGCAAGCAATTGCTACACACACCTGCCTCTGCTCTGCCCCCTACCACCATGCACTCTCTGTCACTACTCCATCAAGCTGCTTCTTGCCAGGTATTTGGGGGTTTTGGGTTTGGGTTTGTTTTTTGTTTAGTCTTGGTTTTTTGGTTGCTGTTTGTTAGTTTTAAGTAACCAATACAGAAAATTGGTAGAGAGAAGTTGGGTGGTTATTATGATACCATAACTATGATCCCCAGACCTTTAGAGCCTGCTTGTGGAAGGAATGTAGAAAAATTAGAGCTATGGCCTAGAGAAGTCCTAGGATCCTGCAAGCAGTTTAATGGGCCATGCTGACCCCAGCCCGGAAGGCAAGAAACGGGATAGAAATGGAGAGTGGAGCCTGAGCTCATTAGGTTTCTGAGGGAACAAGGGTTCTACTGGGAATGGGGCCAGAGGCCATTCATGTTAGACTCTGGCAAAGAATCATGTTCTATCTATTTCCTGAAAACCTGAATGAGGCTGAATTCAGAAGCAATGGACTAGCTTGTTAGACCAAGGTAATCTCAAGATAGCATAACATTTAGGCTGTGGTGTGGTTTTTACTTACTGCGTTCACCCAGCTCACACTGAGATCAGAAAGTAGAGTGGGGAGATGTGAAAAGTACACAGCGTTAAAGTTTAGGACAGGACAGTTTCAGAAAAAGTGACTGTAATTGTTAAACTGATCAGCACCATTACAGAGAAACCTCCAACTTCATGTCAGGACAATAGTGTTGTGGGATAATCTTTTTGTATACTCCGAAGATGTGTCTCTGCCTAAGGTATCTTGTGATTGGCTTAATAAAGATCTGAATAGCCAATAGCTAGGCAGGAGAGAATAGGTGGGACTTCCAGGAAAAGAGAGGAACTCGTTAGAATCTAAGCACACACTGAAGAAGTTAGACATAAGGTACAGAATAAAGGTAACCGAGCCATGTGGCAAAATGTAGGTTAACAGAAGCAGGTTAATTTAAGTTATAAGATAGTTGGGAACAAGCCTAAACTAAAGGTTGATCAAGCTTTCATAATTAATAAGAAGTATCTGTGTTGTTATTTGTGGGCTGGAGGTCCAAGAAAAATTCAACTATACAATAGAAAAGGTGTCTGTGTGGGAAGATGTTCCCCTGGAGGGTTCCAGGGTGTACTAGGGCAATTGACTTGAAACTAATATGAAAAAGAAGGCACCTTGAAGTGCCCTGTTTGAAAGCTGTTAGAAAAGTGTTTTCCTAGACTACAAAGGCACAAGGAGACCATTGCAGCTGTACTGCAAAGTAAGCAGGCTAGCTTTGAACTAGCAATAGAATAGAGTGTACACATTGCCTTGGTTTTGTAGGCATGCAAGTGAGAGAATCATTTAGGCTTGGAACAGCAAGTCACTGAGGTCCAGTGGCATGGCACATTAGATCTCCTTCATGGAAGTCCTGAGTAGATTATGCAGAGAACTTAGAAGAAAAATCCTGAATTTCAACAGACACCTTAAAAAACTGAAAATAGCCAGGTGCCTTTAATCCCAGCATTCAGGAGCAGAGGCAGGTGGATCTGTGTGAGTTTAAGGTCAGTCTGGTCTACAGAGTGAGTTCCGGAACAGTCAAAGAAAAACTCTGTCTCAAACAAAAAAATAAAATAAAAAGTAAAAAATTGAGGGAAGCTGCCAGCATAGAGTGAAATAGACTGAGCAGAGAGGCTACATACAGCCTAGGAAACAAAGCTTCGAGAGGAATACTACCTACCTACACAAGGCTTGGAGAGCTCAGATGGAGATACTGGATGTAGAAGTTACAGAGTCAGCCTGCTGATGCTGATATCTTATTTTTAACCTATGCTTGCTATGCTCCTATGTCTCCCCTTTGGATATAATCACTTTGCTACTGTATTTTGGAAGTACATGTCTTAATTTTTAATTTACAGTTGTTCACAGTTAAGATTGGCTTGAGTCTTAGAAGAGATTTTTTGGATATTGTTAAAGCTGTTAAGACTGGGAATTTTTCCAACGAACTAAATGCTTCTTGCTTTATGAGATGGCTATGAGCCCTTAAGGATTGGGGGGCCAGAATGTTATAGGTTTTTGTTTTTGTTTTTTGAGACAGGTTTTTTCTGTGTATCAGTGGCTGTCCAAGAATTTGCTTTGTAGACCAGGCTGGCCTCAAACTCACAGAGATCTGCTTGCCACTGCCTTCTGGGTGCTGGAATTAAAGTTGTATATGACCATTGCCTAGCTTGGAATGTTATAGTTTTAAAGTGATTTGTTGGGTGTGAGTTAACAAGATGTGAAGTTTTGATGGTTAATCTTTACTATCAACTTCAATGGATTCAGAATCATCTAAGAGACACATCTCTGGGCACTTCTGTGAAGGCATTCTAATGGGGACATTAACGAAAGACAGAAAATCTATCTTGAATATGGATAGCACCAACCCATGAAAGTCTCCATAAATACAAAGAGAAAATGGAGAAATCCAGTTGAGCACTGGCCTTTTCCTTTTTCTCTTTCTGGTCTACTGAAATGTGACAAACAGTTATTTACATAGAACCAGCAGCTATAGAACCTACCATCATGCCTTCTACACCATACATCTTCAAACAGTGAGCCAAAGCAAGCCTCTTTCTCTTTGACAATGGAGAAGACAATAATAGTCCATATGCAAGACTACCACGAGGCCTAAATGAAATGATTCATCTAGTTGGAATAAATCTCAAACCATAAATCCTATTATAAAGTGTGTGTATGTATATGTTTATACATTTTCTTTTGCATATATGTATTAGTCAGGGTTCTTTAATGGAACAAAACTTACAGAATGAATACACACACACACACACACACACACACACACACACACACACACACACACGGAATTTATTAGAATGACTTACAAACTGTGGGCCAGATAGTCCAACAATGGCTGTCTACCCATGGAAGGTCCAAGAATCCAGTAGTTATTAGACCAGAAGGCTAGATGTCTAAGATGATCTTCAGTATATGCCATAACCCCAAAGATGTAGGCTCTAATGCCAGTGAACAAATCAAGTTGCTTAGGAGAGTGAGAGCAAGTAGGCAAAGAGTAAACTTCTTTCTTCTGTGTCCTTATATAGGATGCCAGCAGAAGAATTGACCCAGATTAACGATATGTCTTTACAACTCAAAAGATCCATCATCTTCCCTAAGTGATGGTGGTGCACACCTTTAATCCCAGTGCTTGAAAGGCAGAAGCAGGTGGATCTCTTATGAGTTCAAGGCCAGCCTGGTTTACAGAGTAAGTTCCAGGACAGCCAAGGTTGTTACACAGTGAAATCCTGTTTCAAAGCCCCCCACCCCAAAGTGGGTCTTCCCAGGGCTAGAGAGACAGCCTATTGGTTAAAAGCCTTAGACGCTTTTCCAGAAGTCCTGAGTTCAGTTCCTAGCACCAACACAGCAGCTTACAACTGTCTTTGACTAGTCTCCTGGGATACGATGCCCGCTTCTAATGTGCAAACATACATACAGATAAAGTAAATAAATGAATCTTTAAAATAAAAAGTAAGTAAAATAAGTCTTCCCACTTCATATGATTTAATTATGAAAAATTTCTTTACAAGTACCCAGCTGCTTGGATTTTAGTTAATTCTACGTTTAGTCAAGTTGAGAACCGAGAGTAACCATCACATGTATGCATTGTATGTACATGTGTGTATCCAATGACATGCATGTATAGTGCATATATGTATGAATGCATACATGCACATATATACTTATATAACATAGATAATTAGTCTACACATGTGTGTCCTATATGGGCATATATAGTATATACATACTACATACATTCATGTCATTGGAGATATATATGTATATTATAAATCACACATTCTCTGAGTCATAATCTCATGCATTACCAGAAAATTTAACTTTAAACCCTATTGGGGATTTCCCACCCCTATCCCAGGGCACAGTTTCAGTGTCTTACACAGATGTCATCCCTTAATATCTACCAGGATGATTCCAGAACCTCTTGAGAATACCAATACCTATCAATGTTCAACTTTCTTACACAAAACAAAATAGTATTTGCATATAATTTGCATAATCTGTATGTATCAAGTTATCCTTAAATTGCTTATAAAACCTAATAAAGTAGAAATGGTTTAAACATTTTATCATTCATATATAATTATAATATATATTGTATATATAATCTGTAAAATTATGCAAGAAAAGTGTCATATATGTTCAGATTTTAAAATAAATGTCTTTCATGCATGCTTGCCTGAATCTGATTTCCTAGCCTACAGCAGGGGATGGAGGAAGGGTGTGCTGTGTCTTTGAGATGCCTATTGCATTGGCACATAGGGGCCTGTCAGTAATTCTTCTGCCACACTTGGATAAAGATCCCTGGGATGAGACGAGGAAGTCCAGCCTCCTGATCTCTTTCCTTTGCTAAGATCTGACACCACCACCCCCGCCCCAGTTCCTGTTCTCTATAACTGGAGAGGTTCTTCATAGTCTAGTCACCGTTTGGTTCTGGGACCAGTCTCTTGTTCTTTTAAGACTTTGACATCAGGGACATGCCACAGTTCTCTAGGCCCCCAGCTCTCCAGGCCTGACATTATCTCACCAGCTCTCTGCAGGGAGCTCATTGTCTACATTTGCTTCCTTGACCCCTGAGATGTCTTCCATCCATGCCCTCCTATCAGCTAATTCACCTGGAGTTTCTTCTGTTGCCTCCAAACAGTACTAGCTCTTCTTCTCCATAGCTACTACTCAAGTACCATGGCACTGGCTCCATCTCCTTATGATAGCTAAGTGAGCATCTGTTTTTACTATTCATTTGAAAACATTACGAATTCCCAGTTTAGGTTTGGGAAATCAATTTTCTTAACAGCAATTCTATGTATTTAGCTTTCTTTCCTAATATTGCTTGTCCTCTGTACTTGAACCCTTGGCAGTGCTGTGCACATTTAAGCCATTTAGGTCTGTAGCCACCAGTGACCACAGACTAGATGAAATTCATGGCTTCCTAATTGCAGAGCCTGGAAAAGACCACTGTTGTCAGCCATTCCAACCTCCTCTCCTTTGTAGTGTAGAACTCATTTACAGATGGTCACTCACTCTCTTCTTAAATCATTCCCAAGGCTTTTATATTAACTAGACTCAGAAGTACATTGTGGAAAACACTAGCATGTGGGTAGACATTACCAAGAGAACGTCCTGGCATACAGCATCCGACTCACTCTGTAGATGAGAACAGAGCAGTTCAGAACACACAGATGCTGGGAGAAAGGACATTCTGTTTTTGATGGAGCTTATTTTTCTTTTAAATTACAGTCCAGGCAAATAAGGAGGCTGGGTGGCCCTAATCCTGTGGATCCTGTTCTGTTGATTTTGACTACAGTTCGACAGGTGACACAGGCAGACTCTCCTGCTCACTCTTCCAGGAGTCGTTGTTATCACCACTGAGAGTTTTGGACTCCAACAGTTTTTGGAGATGAGAAAAAGGCAAGCACAGTGGTTCTTTGTGTCTCTCAAAGGCAGCACTGTTTCCATGTGCTGGCACAGGCCACCATCAACGTGCTGCCCTTCATGTGAGACTGTTTGACTAAGCTGGCACATGGACTGCACGGTGCCAGCCCTCATGCGGGAGAAATGCTGGTATCTCTGGCAGTGCCCTTGCAGAGCAGCAAATGAGGATACCTTTCTGAAAGGGACTGTCGAGAATTCGTCATACTTCCTGCTGCTGGCTTGATCATGTCTCCTGTATCTAGTTGCCAACAGGGGCCTTAAGCTTAGGAGTTGACAAAGGTCTCTCTCATACTTCTCTATTTGAATTCATTGTCCCAGGCCATAGTCAACACATGTTAATCTGTGAAGGTAGCTGTTTGTTTATGCTACTGCAACTTCCAGATTCATGCTACACCAGTCATTCACGGACACAGCAAACACTTACTGAGAAAAGAATTTATATCCCCTGCCTCAAGCACCAAAGTGCTCGTTGACACACCTACTTTAAGGATTTCTTTTGCAGCCTACCTATTTCTTGCATTTTTTCATAAAAAGGGTGGAGATGGTAATTATGATGCTGAGATAAACAACAGAAACAGACGAGACTCTGGAAGACAAATAGTGGATATTTTCTCTCATACATGGAGTCCGTATCCTGCATATGACTTATGTATCTGAGGGGAAGACCAGCAAGAGGCAGGAAGGGCGCAAGGCAAGTATTAGGGTACAAATATTGCAAGGTACAATGACATGTATCTGTGGAAAGGTCATAATGAAACCCATTATTTTGTATGCTAATGGGTTTGTATAGTAATGAAATAATGTGTGAGTCTTAATAGAAAGAAGACTGTCATTGTTATGACAGGTGCTATGGACCCCTTGTTTTACAGAAGTACAAGGGACAAAGGACTATGCCTCCTCGAAGCATCAAATAAACCCTTGCTGTCTTAAGCCTCTGTAACTAAAACACAAGCCATTCCACCAAATTATCACGAAGTTTATCATACACTGACATTCTTGTACTTAGGTCAAAGTTATCTTTTGTTTTAATTTCTGTCCTGTGTTTCTATGGTGATAAATCTTGATTATTTTTCCTTTGGTTCCATACTGTTTATTGGGCTGCAATAATCCTCTCCGATGATTTTCCAGTGGGTTTTAGTTTCTGAGAAATAGTCACATCACAAAAATCTTTCTTGAATGACTATCAATAGTGGAGTAGTTGGAATACATACTTTATTCATTATATTTGGCAAAGAGAAAGTATAGTTCTTTTTAGTGGGTCCCCACCCTTCAGCTGCAACTCATTACTGTCTACCTAAATGGCCTAAACTAGCCAGAAAGCAAATGTTTCCCATTACACATGACATCCATCAGCTAGTCTCAGCAATACGCACTCTTCAAAATTGATCTAGCTTGGAAGTAACAGTTATGACTCACTACTGGACCTCTTCATGCTTTCAGAGTGAAAAAGTACAATGATGATGCGATTAACCTTGACCCACAGCATCTTTCTTAAGCATGCATCAACCTTAGCATTTACCTCTCTGGTAAGATACTACTTCCTGGATATCAGTTTTAGAATGTCTTCCTTAGTCGGTCTGATAGTCCTCCTATATAGTCCTTCTAAATATAGTCCTTCAGGGTAGGCTATATTTAGAAGGGTTTTTAAAATATTTTTTAGAACCTATTATCTTATTTTCTAGTGCGGTCCACAAGCTGAATTGTGTTAAACAATGCTTGAGTAGATGCTATGGTTCAAACATCAATGCTGAGTAAAATAGATGGCGTGTGTACCCCAACTTCCATATGGATTACATTCTGAAAATTTATGGTACTTAGGTGACATTTCCCAGAGGCGGTTCTGAAATCCATCATTTGTTACATCCTAACTACTCAAAGCCAATTTTACCATGAGAGCAGGTGAAGTGTACTTCTTTAGTATACTAACCATTTCAGAATAGTTATCTGTGAAATCTAATAATTGTTTACCATAATGTTTGTTGAAACCTGTCTGTGCTGTCAAAACCATGGAACACACTGATTTGGGGAACTGTTTGGCCTCCCAAACTATTCATGTAAAGGGAAGCAACACAGAATCCTCAAGACCATATTCTGGTAACACATAAATATATACTTCAAAATAGCCAGTGGCCTCTACATGTCTGATCAAGAGGGCGAAAGCCTCAGAGTCTCTTTTGGGAGCTCTGGTGGGCCCTGTAAAACATCAGCTGTGATTTGAGACGGAGAATTAAGACCAAAAGGTTATTATAAAACCCAAACTTCTACTTTCAAAGTTAATTTTATGCAATAGCTTTGAGGGTTCTTGAAGTCAATCCATATCACAGCAGCATAACGCAACAATAGGTCAAGTTCTCTGCACTAAAGCACTAGTGGCCACCTGATAGAAACATCCATCTGATAAAAAGCCTCACCAACAGCTGAGGCAACTCTGCAGTGACCTACTATGAGGCATTGGAATGCCTCTGGCAGTGCTGCTTTGGGAGAAGTGGATGGAACACAGAGTGTGTGCTGAGTGATAAACTGTTGCTACTGTCCTGCCTACTTGGCTCAAAGATAGACCAGCTTGGTACCAAGTCCACAGGTAGCACTTCCAGTTACCATTTGTTCCATTTTTGAAAGCTGTTAAACAAAGGCCCATAGGCAAGACAGGAAAGTAATGGGAAAAAACTTATGACCCTATAGCAGTATTATAACAATTTTGCATTGTCCATGATAATTTATTATTATTAAATCAAGAAAAAGAAGTGTCTTCCCCCTCATTTTATTTTATTTTTTAATATTTATTTATTATGTATACAGTGTACAGAAGAGGATGCCAGATCTCATTATAGATGGTTGTGAACCACCATGTGGGTGCTGGGAATTGAACTCAGGTCCTCTGGAAGAACAGTCAGTGCTCTTAACCTCTGAGCCATCTCCATTTTAAAAAGAAATGGATAGTACTAAGCTCAACAAGTAACCTAGGTCTGAGGAGGATGTAGGCCCAGATGGAAGAATTTACCACTGGTTTGGCTTTTGTTTTGTTTTGTTTTGTTTACTAAATTGACATAGCATTAAATTGCCTTCTAAATGGGCAAATTTGTACCAATAAGTAAAAGCCACCTCCAGCTTCCACCGGAGACCCTATCCTTGCAGCAAAGACAGAGAATAAAGAGCTGAGATTTCGTGGTAGTGGTGCTCAGTCAGAAGCTAGGCTTGACGGGCTGTAAAAACACCATCTTCTAAGCTCAAAACAACCTTGGCAATCCCTAACTTTTGGCAGCTTTGGTTACCTACCTTGGGCTCCCACAAAACTAACCCTATCAACAGTCAGTCGTGGATGGGGGCATTCAAGATGCCCTTCCCTTTACCACTGAACCACTGACAGATTCTAGGGCAGGGGAATCATTGTCTCTCTTATATGCTCACTACTAAATCCACTGGTCTCTACTAGATAGTGCCAAAGCAATGGACACATAGACATCATGATTAAACTCAGTCAGAACAAACCACACATGAACTTGGGGAGACAGCGCAAGAGAGAGGTTTGTAGGGAAGATGCAGAATGGGGAAGAGTGGCAGGAAAGCAGATGTGTGGGGTAGAAGTGTACATGAGGAATTATCTAAGAACACATTTAATTAACATAAATAACTTTTTAAGACAAATGGAAAATGCAAACAAAATAAGCATCTTATTTTTTAAATCCCCTTAGAAATATCCATGAATCAGAAGTTTAATAATTTAGTAATGACAGCAAAAGTATTTTTTTCTCTTTCTCTCTCTTGGTGTCTTTTTCATCCCATTTACCCTCCCTCACTTCCTGATGGTTAGTACAGATTATCAATGTGACATGTTTAAACTTCTCTCCTCAATGTTCCAGCTTCATGCGAAGGTTCATTCCACTTACAGTGACAAGTGTCTGATCCCACTGAATAGAAGATCATGAATTTCTCTTGGAGGTAGTTGAAGAAACTTGTATCTCAGAAGTTTCACTGGAGCCGAAGGACCACAGTTGAGTTGCCAGCATCCAGGTCTGGTAGATCATAATTGCCAGTGACACCAACGCCAAAGAATGTGACATTGTCCTCTAGCCTCGGTGGACACTTGCACTCGTGTGCATATACCTATATACATATGTACATACATACACATAATTAAAAATAAATTATAAATAAAATAAAGAAGCTTTGCTGAGCAGTGGTAGCACATGCCTTTAATCCCCTCACTCAGGACGCAGAGGCAGGCAGATCTCTGAGTTGGAGGCCAGCCTGATCTACAGAGTGAGTTCCAAGACAGCCAGGATTACACAGCCAAACCCTGTCTTGAAAAATAAAACAAAACAGAAAAGAAGTTTTACCATATGTCATTATGTCTTGCTGACCCAAACCTTATGATGTCCATATCACTGACCTAAATTTGATGATGTCCATTTCAGTAATTCTTATGAAACATTGTTCTCCTTGGCTTTAGCCAATTAAGGCAATGCCAGAATCATCCCCATTGTAATTATGACCTCATTCCCCAATCTCAGCATACTAAAGGAAAAAGCAGGGAGGATAGATTCTAATAAGGTTCCTAAAACCATAGACTCTGCCCTCTATTCCCATTGGGTTTTTTCTTTTTTTTAAGCAAAGCCTCAGGAAGTATTATTTTTAAAATACTCAAAAATTTATTTTAAACTCTGTTACTTAAAAATGCAAATAAAAAGATCCCACACTGAAATTAACCAGACCCAAAGACGCCACAACCCAATGAACTCTGTTAGTAGTCATTGAAAATGGAGGCTGTGGTGCTTCACATTGGATTTTACACTTTGACTATCAAATATACATTTATGCACTTATCTACCATCAACACCCCCTCCCCAAAATCCATGACAGAGCTAGGACTAGAAAGACCATAAGCTTTATAGTCTCCTTCGTGACGTGATGTGTTCACTGCCTGCATTCATGTCATACTGTATCGACATGTCTATTTCCTTACATATGTAAACGCATTATTGGCTAAATCCCACATATGAGGGAGAATGTGAGTTTCTTCTGAGATTTTGTGACATCAATTAATATACATTTTAAGTCCATCTGTTTTTCTGAAAAATTTTAAATTTGTTTTCTTTAGAACTGAGTAGCATTCATATATATAAATAATATCTATATATAATTTTCATTGTCTATTCATCTGTTGATAAACAACTATGTTGGGTTAGTGAATAAAGCAGTAATAAGCAAGGGGGCACAAGTATGCCAATCATAAGGTATGGCGTTCTTGGGTATATACCCAAAAGTGGAATAGTTGGGACACATGGTAGTTCTATATTTAATTTTTTGAGAACTTTCCAAATTGATTTCTACAATGACTGTAGTAATTTGCACCCAACTCCCAGTTAATAAGGGTTCATTTCTGTCAACATCATTTCCAACATCCAATGTCAGATTTGTGGGCAATAGTCATTCTGATTAGGGTGAGGTAGAATCCCAACATAGCTTTAATTTACATTTTCTTGATGGGTAAGAATGTTGAAATTTAAAATATATACATATATACACATATATAGTTATTGGCCATATGTGTTTTCTGTTTTGAATACTGCCTATTCAGTTCCTTAGTCTATTTGTGGATTTGCAGTTTTGTTTCCTTGGTATTTACTTTCTATGATTCTTTGTAAATCTTGGATGTTAACCTTTGAAGTGTGGCCTGTGGAGAGTTCCACATGTTCTGTAGACTGTTGGTTTGTCCTGCTGAGTGGTTGCTGTACAAAAACATTTTGTTTTCCTGTAGTCTTACCTGTTAGTGTCTGGAGTCAGTGCCTATACCATTGCTATTCTATTCAAAATGCTCTTGCCTACCCCAATATCTTAAAGATATACCATGTTTTCTTCTAAAAGTTTCAGGTTTTAAAGTCTTTGATTCATTTTGCATAGATTTCTTTCTTAATAAGGTGAAAGATAAGAATCTAATTTCTTTCTCCTGCAGACAGAAATGCAGTTTCTCAGCATCATTTGTTGACTGGGCTTTTTTTTTTTTTCAATCTGTTTTTTCTTTATCAAACATTAAGTGGGCATGGCTTTGTCACTTTATTTCTGGGTCCCCTATCTGACCTTCTTGTCTATTTTTATACCAGTCCCAGGCTGTATCTACGGCTATCTTCCTATAGTAAAATGTGAGGTCTGGTGTTGTAGTATACCCCCCAGCAAATATATTAAAAGGTTGTGCTGGATGTGGGTGAGCTCTGGCACCAGCAGAGCCTGAATTAACTTTCTCTACTCCTAGGCAGCTCACTTCCCATGGTCATGTTAAAGTGTTCCAAAATCAACTACTGCATTCCAACTTAGTAATCATCTATAACATACTTTTAATGTTACAAACAATTTAAAAAGATGTGTCTTGGGGTAAATATCATAGATTTATATGACTGGATTTTAAAAGTTAATACATTAAAAATACCAAGTGAAAAAAGTCAGGTTTGATGTTTCACTCTTGTATTCCCAGCATTTGGGGGAAAAAACACAGAAAGCAGTGCAAGTTCAAAGTTAGCCTCGTCTATGTTGGGTAGTGGCATTGGTGACTGGAAGTTCCCAGCTAGGCTCCTATACATTTGGTGAATTTTTGTAAACTGTCACTGGTTACAGGCCTTATCACTACTTGTTTCACTGTAGCACCTACAATGCAAGTTAACGCAGTAGCTGCTACACAACCCAAGGCTTCTAGATCTACGTTTTCCTTTCCTAAAGTACTCACAGCCTAGAGGATACAGCTCGAGGTGAAAAGTAGTTCTACTCAGTTTTACTTAGAAGGTGAAGAAAAGGCATCAATAGTGTACAGATCTACTTATTTCCAACCATGGTTCTCAGGCTTTAATAATCATGGAGTCTAACTATCCCATTACATTTCTAAAGGTTAAGTAAATTAATACCATGAGAAATACCCCAAGCAGGTTCTGCTCCAAATATAAATGTACAAAAGAAAAATCCACACAGGTCTGTTTAAAATTTAAAATAAAATAAGATTGAAAAAGTCATGGAGATGAGTCCAGAATGTCTGAGCCAGCTTCAAGTCATCTGGCCTCTGAGTTGCTAAGGTTTATTTTTTCCATTCCCTTCTGAAAGCATCGTTGCTACAAAATCTCAGAAACAGAACTGTAGCAAAGGGACAGAACTACTTTATTCCATCAACCCCCAGTCACCAAGCTGTGATTAAATGGGTGTGAAGAGCAAAGCAGCCCAAGATTCCTAAAATGTCACATATTTGCAATTTGCCCAAAATGGAACCAAGCCTGGAGAAGCCTGTTTCATTACTTTTTGGCAAAGGACAGGGAATATCCATGGAAATCCTCTTAAATTTGTCCTTGTTTTCTTCTAGAAACTGGTATCAATTTATAAAATAAATTTGAGCCCCAATGAAAGGTATCGACATATCCAGCTAGGGACCCTCTAAGAAAAACCTGTTCCTGTCCACCCCAAACTTCAGTGTTAGCATTATGCTTAGAGTAAGAGCTGATAGCCAACCAAGCCTGCATGTCCTAACATGCCCTCACCTCTATTAACTGTGTTATAAAGACTTTTCTCCCATTCAAAGTGACTGCCTCTTTTCAGGGTGTAAATACTAGGCCTTCCAAGATAATCATTGCAACTCCTCTCTGAACTAAATGAACCATCCCTTCAGACTAATAGAAAGCATTTTAATGATCCTGGATTATGGTTGAGTTAGCTTGTCCTTTACAGAAACGGCCCATTAGAGAAATCAGTAGGCAGGGTAGTCCCTTCACAGATTCTAACCTTAGAGTCTACAAGTAGAGCTTGTTCATACTTCTGTTTGTCTAGAAGTTTCTGAAGTTGATCATAGCCCTTACTAGTACATTTTATTTAAGGAGGTGGCTACACCTATTAACTTAATCATATCCAAAGTCCCTCTCCTTTGTTAAGGATAAAAGCGTAAATCAACAAGACTGACTTCTCTGAGTCTTTCTTCTATTCCTTACTGCAGTCTATGCCTTCCGGGGTGAGTATCTGACAACCTTAGGGTCCTGGGCTTGCTGCTCTGAGCTTTTTGGAATCAGGGTTGTGTTGGTTTCATTCCTCATTAATGAGACAAAACATCTGTGGAAGAAACGTAAGGAAGAAAGGAGAATCCAATGCTGGGAAGATATGGCAAAGTTCTTTGTGTCGGAATTATGTAACAGATGACTGTTTACATCTGTTACATAATTGCAAATGTTACAACAGGTGGATTAGGGAACTTGAGATAATCAGGTGAGTACAATCTTCATGGCCTGCTCCTAGAGAGTCACTATTGCCAGCATCCCAAAGGTTTTATGACCTCCCAAAATAGAAGCACAACCAGAAGACCAAGGGTCCAAACATATAAGATTATGAAAGACATTCCAAACTAAAGCCCTAACAATAGTGCCCTCGTAAAAATGTTAGTCATCTTAAGTGGTTTTTGTATGGCACTGAGATAATAATGATAAAAAGTAAGAACATTCTTATTTATTTAATTAAGGTTAAGGATACAGAAATAAAAGAGTATATCATTTACTTTTCAAGTATTAAGCAATATATACTTGTTTACAAAATAAACTGCTATTCAGCATTATGCCATAGTTTATAACCTGTTCAAGGATGAGGGGAAAGCATGCAATCAAAAAGGGACAAATAGAACCTTGTAGATACATCACAGAAGAAAGTTGGAGAAATATAATAAAAACCAGAGGCCTGGAAAGACTGCTGTGAAAGTATTTTCTAGATGTGTGTCTAGGGTTAGTTGGGGTTAATATTGCTATGACAAAACACCTTGACCACAAAGCAAGTTGGGAAGGAAGGGTTTATTTGGCTTATACTTCCATATCACTGCTCATGATCAAAAAAGAACAGGGATTCATACAGGGCAGGAACTCCTCAAAAAGAGCAGGATCCTGGAGGCAGAAGCTATGCTGAAGACATGGAAGACTGCTGCTTACTGGCTTACTTCACATAAGCCAACTTTCTTATAAAACCCAGGACCACCTGCCCAGGGACGGCACCACCCATAATGGGCTGAGTCCTCCCCATTCAATCCTTAATTTAAAAACTGCTCTACAGGCTGGCCCACAGCCCGATCTTCTGTAGGCATTTTTTCAGTTGAGGATTCCTCCTCTTGGATGACTTGTATCAAGCTGACATAAATCTACCCAGCATGACATGGCAGGGCTGCTGCACCCATGAGCTCACAGCAGCTACTGAAAATAGGTACTGGAGAGTGGCTTCAAAGGCCCCAGCTGAGTGACTTTTTGATGTTGACAGCTGTTGAGGGCAAGAAGAATCAGTGTTCTTCAGAGTATGGTTCCTGGTAGGTTTTTACGGCATCAGTGGATGGTCCCACACCTGTGAGCATATGGGTAACACTAATTGGATGTTATAGGTTTTATTTTTTGTTTTGTTTTTAAGGTCTTGAAAAGCTGGATGCACAACTATAACCCCAGTAATTGGGAGGCAGAGGCAAGCCTGTGAGCTCCAGACCAGACTGGTCTACATAGTGATACTGTAACTAAAAGAAAGGGGGAGGGGAAGAAAACAAAAGAAATAAAAATACCCCTTTCTAAAAGGTTGGGAAGTTGTGAAGGAAATATGGAAAAGGGTTTCAGGAGGCTTTGGAGGGACATAAAAGGGTGTAAGTAGAGTCAGGATACAGTGTATTGCATTGTATACAAATATAATTTTTTTAAAGAATAAATAAAAAATAATAAAAATCCTTGTTCACAAATGATATAATAGCTTATGTAGAAAATCCTATAGAATTTATACAACAGAGTTCAGAAATAGGTCAACATTATAAAAAATTAATTTCACAATGCTCTCAATATAATTTAATGAAACAAAGAAAAGGTTTTTGTAACAAAGTTAACTTTAAACTTGTATCAATATACCAAATTCTATGCAAATATAAAATATCTGAGATTATTAGCTGTTTTTTCACCCTATAATCTCCTAAATATAACAAACATACATGACCCATCAAATAACCAAAAAGCCTTCCACAACCCAACTCCTGGGAATATTTTCTCTAGACTGCTTCCTGTTGTCTGTAGGCAAAGGCATCTTTAGGGTCCCCTAGAAAACTTGACATAATGGCCAAGTCCTGGGAAGCCCAGCAATAACCTTTGTGGATAGAAACCACCTGTCAAGTTTCAGAAGGTCACCCATAATCAAACCTGATCCGTATTAACCTAGAATGAGTCGACAGCCTCTTGTTTCATGTGGAAACAAAAGCAAAACCTTTTCTCCAAAGCATTTTAAACTTCCATTTGACAGATACATTTTTTTTTTTTACTTTTTTTTAAAAGTTAAGATAGTCTTAAAGTGTTGTCAGAAGATTCCTATTCAGACTGCCTGCTCCAAATCCTGGCAGTTGACTTCAAATTAACACAAAGAGACATAGTATTACTTATAAATGCTCAGCCAATAGCTCAGGCTTGTTACTAGCTAACTATTGCATTTAAATTAAGCCAATTTATATTTATACTTTGCCATGTGGCTCATGGCTTGTTGCCTCATTTTCTACATGTCCTGCTTACTTGCTCAGCAGCTGGCTCAGCAATTTCCTCCTAGCATCCTTCATGTCTGGCTGTCTTACCTATACTTTCTGCCAAGCTACCAAACTGTCAACTTTTTTTAACCAATGCATATTCATAGTGTACAGAAAGATTATTCCACAGCACTAAAGCTTCTAGGTTGGCTCAATTTTGTACTCTTGTTTGCAATCCCTGTCTCTCAGCAACTGTCTTTTGCTCATAAGCATTCAAAAAATTCAAAATCAACACAGTAACATACAGGATCAAGACTCGATGTGTATTGTCCATGGGTTTTTTCTTTTATATTATTTTTATTCCCTCTTTAAAAAACTTTATTATTTTTAAACTATTTATTTCTATGACTGTCTATACCCTTATTTTTTTTCCTTAGCCTACATACATTGTACACACTGAAACTTATTTAGAGGTATTTTCAAATAGATCTTCTTTACTGTATATCTTAGCCTTTTTTGTCTGCACAAGCAAAATAAAAACTACTAAGCAGTGAGGCTAGGACCTCTGTGCTGCTTTGGTGGTTGGCTCCCCCTGATTCTCTGGTCAGGAAAGCCAAGCCTGAAGCTCACAGCTGGGTCAGAGGTTTGTGATCAAGACTTGCATTTAATCTTCCCAGTTTTTTTTTTTTAAAGACAAAAACAAACAAACAAACAAAACTTAGCTTGACATTTCTATTTAGCACTGCCCTGCCAGCTAAGCAGCCTTTTCTCTCTCTCTCTTTTTTTTTCTTTTTTCAGTTTTTTCAGACCCTACATGGAAATATGGCCAACACTGGTAAGCAAAAATATTGTTAGTTGTTTTTTTGCTCTTTGACTCTTTGGGAGCCCTTTGGAGGGGCCCACCCAGCTTCCATATAAATACATACAGAGATTTATCACCTATAAATGCCTCGTTTTAACTTGATTTATTTCTAGACAGCATTCCTTAACTTAAATTATCCCATCCACCTTTGCCTCTGTGCTTTCTCCTTTTCTTGTTTCTATATTATTACTTTCACTCTTACTCCATGGCTGGTTAGATGGCTGGGTGGCTGGCCCTTTCTTTTCTCACTCCTTGATCTCTCTCTAGTCTTCTTTTTGCTGTTTTCTTGGTCCCCTTTTCCCAGATTTGTCCTCTTATTTATTCTTTCTGCCTGACACCCCCATCTATCCTTTCTCCTGCCTTTCTATTGGCTGTGCAGCTCTTTATTAGAGCAATCAAGTGTTTTAGACAAGCAAAGTAACACAGCTTCACAAAGTTAAGCACATGTAACATAAAATAATGCAACACATTTTTGCATCATTAAACAAATATAACACATCTTAAAATAATATTCTACAACAGTTTTTCCAACAAATGGTTTACTCAATTGAAGTTCTTTCCTTTCAGATGACTATAGGTTGTGTCAAGTTGAGATAAAACTGGCCAGTACACCAATCTTAATTAGTGACTGCCAGATCAATGAGAAATCTTATCTCATAAAAACAAAGGAGGATACCACATGAGGAGGAAATATATTGTTCTCTGGCCTGCATGAACTCATGTATGTGTTCATGAGCATGCATACAAACACACACACACACACACACACACACACACACGCAAAATAAAACTAACAACACCAAATGTTGATATGGCTATAGACCTAGCAAGAACTGTCATAGAAGCAAAGCATATGCCACTTTGAAAAACTAGTAGGTTTTATATAAAGCTAAACATGCTTTATAATTTTATAATTCTTCTATGTATTTATTTAAGAGAAGTACAACACAATCACAAAATATTTGTACAAGAATATATGTGGCAGTATTTTATTTTATTTATAATAGTTCCATACTGATAAAGGAAAATATATGATGTAGTCATGCAAAAGAATATTAATAATAGTAAAAAACTACTAATGTACACATAATATTGAAAAAATTGAAAAAGCAACAGTATAGTAGGTTAAAGAAGGCAATAACTGCTTTAATTTGTTTTCTATTGCTGTGGTAAAACAGTAAACAAAACTAACTTGGAAAAGAAAGGGTTTATTTGGCTTACACATCCTGATCACTGCCCAACATTAAAAGTCAGAACAAGAATTCAATCAAGAAATACTACTTACTCACTTACTTTATGTCTTACTTTCTTACACAGCCCAGGACCACCTCTAAGCTATGGCATTGCTCATAGTAGGGCTGGATCCTCTCATATCAATCACCAATCAAGAAAATACCACACAGACCAATCTCATGAAGATAAGTCTGCAGGCAGGTTTTCACTATGTCTTGCTAGCTGTTCCCAAATATCCATTTGAATACTTATTAGTTATAAATGCTCAGACTGGTTACTAGCTAATTCATATTTTAAATTAACTCATAATTTTTATCTACCCTCTGTCACATGGCTGTTCCTTCTTTCAACAAGGCATACGCATCTTGCTTCTCTTTGGATCTCTGGGGACTGCCCTTTTTCTTCTCAGCATATTCTGTGCCCCTAAAATCCTTCCTAGCTACCAGCCAATCAGCTTTTTATTAAACGGATTTTTTTTTTAAACTTTATTTATTTATTTACCTTGGTGTTTGCCTGGAACTGGAACTACAGACAGTTGTTAGCTGCCATGTGGGTGCTGGGAATCGAACCCGGGTCCTCTGGAAGAGCAGAGGGTGCTCTTAACCGCTGAGCCATCTCTCCAGCCCCGCCAATCAGCTTTTTATAAACACTGAGACCATATAAACACATTTACACCATATACAGAAGAATTATTCCACGGCATAAGTTCCAAGATGAAGTTCCTTCTTTCCAAGTGCAATGGTTGATGGAATCATTTGGGAAGGATAGAAGGTATGTCCTTGTTGGAGGAGCTGTGTCACTGAGGTTAGCTTTGAGGTTTCAAAAGACTCTTGACATGACCAGTTCTCTGCCTGACTCATGCTTGTGGATCAATATGTGAATTCTCAGCTGTTCCTACTTCTGTGCTTTTACTCTGTTATTGTGGGTTATAACCAACTGAAACTATAATAAGCACAATAAACACTTTTTTATATGTTACCTGGATCATAGTATTTCTTTACAACAATAGAAAAGTAGTTAAGACAGAATTTGGTACCAAGTAGCCTGAGCATGTTATTTTTTGAAGGAATATGAAAGACTTTGGGGTTTTGGACTAGAAAAGCAGTTGAATGTTCTAGGCAGTGCTTAACTTACAGGATTCTGGAAGACAGAAGTACTGAGAGCTATGTGGACTGTGGGAGACCAGATCAAGTGACTTCAGATGGTAATAATATTAGCAACTGTGCTAGAGACCAGGGTGCACTCCACATTTGTAGGCGAACTTGATAGTGTTGTTGTTCACACAATTCTAGCTTTAAGGTCGCGAAGGGTATATGAATAAAGAGGTTATAGAATCTTCCTCTGACTTTAAGGAAAGTCACAGAAGTCAGGCATGTGACAGGGGAGTCCCTGCATGGAGGCCTGAAGAGGCGGCCATCATGTAAAGCTGGGAAGGTAAAACCTGGATCCCATTGAAGAACTCAAGCTATCAGAGATTGCAAAGCCATGGAATGTCTGCCAGGGAGAGCTTCAGACAGGGGGTGGAGCCAGTCCAACAGAGAGAAGTGTAGAAGACAACAGAGCTGGAAGACAAGAGCCATCTAATTCCATGGCAATGGATGCAGAACTACAGAATTTGGAGTTTTCCTTGCTGGGTTTTGATCTTATTTTCATTCAGTATTTCCTCAATATTTCTTCATTCCTGCCTTTTGGAAAGGTAACGTGCAATCTGTGTCATTGTATGTTGGAAGTATGTAATTGACCTTTTGATTTTACAGGGGTGAAATTTAAGGGATTGCTTCATATCTCAGAAGAATCTTTAGACTTTTAAGCAGTGTTGAGACTGAAAGACTATAGGGACTTTAGAAACTGAACTAAATGCATTTTGCATTATTATGTGACCTATGGGGGCCAGAGTGGGATGGGAATGAGAATGACCCCTTCGGCTCATGTGTTTCAATATTGAATCTCCATTGGTGAAACAACAGAGGGAGAATTTGTTAGAGGAGCCTATGTTACCTCCACAGGTGGCCTTTGAGGTTTCAAAAGCTCATGTCATTCCCAGGATTCTCTCTGTGGATTAAAATGTGAGCCCTCAGCTCCATGCCTTTGCTCTGCCATCATGTACTCTAACCCTCTGAAGCCGTAAGCCCAATTAAACAATTTCTTTGAGAAGTCTTATACCTCAGCCAAGGTATATATAAGCAACAGAAAAGTAATGAAGATAGATGATGACTGATATTTTCTGTATTTTGGTTTTTAATTCTAAAAAAAATTTATAAATAAGTATGCATGTAATGTGTCTTAAACTTTTTAAAATTTTGTTTACCATTATATAAACCATTATTTGTGTTGTTTAGCTAGACTTAAACTGCAGGTGTTTGTAAAAAAAAAAAAAAAAAAGTGATATATTTCTGAGTTATTTCTTTACCTAAGAGTTAAAAGTTGAGAGAAAACTCAAAACAAATGCTACTAAAACACTGGGTAAAATCGATGGATTTAAGACCACAACGAAATGCCACAGAACAGGAGAGAACAGCTAAGAAACAAAAAACAAGAGGGCCTTAATAATAATTAAGCCCCCTGGGGGGGTGATCCATACAAGCAAGGGATGTGAGTAGCTAGCCTTCCATGATCCCCATGGAGGAGCACAGCTCACTGCCAGCCCTGCTGTGACCTTGGGTCTTGCTCTCATGCCATGCATACCTCTCATTCCATGGGACACAAATATGCCTTTCATATCAGAAAGAAGACTATCTCCTATATGCCCAGCCTTCGTGTCCATCGCAGACATGGGGACAGACAGCTGGACAGAAGCTATTTATGTTTCCCCAAACCTTTATTTCTTCCCAGATCAGTTACATTTTTCTTTAAAACTGTTTTTACTGGACTTACTAGATGTCGTCTTCAAGAACAAAATTTTTTTTTTTTTTTTAAAGGTATTTTGTTTGAGAAGTAAAAAGTAGTCATTACCCAGCTGTGGAATGGGGCTGTCAGGAGGGCTGGAGCTGTTCTGTGGGGCTGGCTTTATGTCGGACTTGCTGGTTGTTCCCTCTGCAGCTTAAGCTCAAACCCCCATGAGCAGGCACCATGTTTGGCTTCCTCTCCATGTTGCTCCTGCAGAGCTTTTAGCATGTCTGCACTTTTAGCATGTCTGCACTTTAAAATTAATTGACTCGCCTTTCACCCTTCCCTCTACATTCTCAGGGGCTCCAGAGTGTCTCTGGCACACACTCCTCTCCTCTAGCTCTCTTCTTTACACTTCTCAGTCTGTTTGGAAGGTGGTTATGTTTCATTCATCCGTGGAACTCATCCCGACTCCTGGCTTCTTTCTACTTTCTGGAGAAGGTCAATTGCTAAATAGATAAATAGTTGGCCAGAGTCCTGTTTTCTCTACAATTTCCTCCCAAAGAAAAAAGCAATAAATAAAACAGAGCAAGCGGGGGCTGTGTGAGCATAGCACCTGCAGAACAACTGGGGTTGACAAGGACTTATGCAACCCTTCGGTGGTTGTCCTGGGTCCAACAGCAGGCCTTTCCGGATTGTAACTCTCTCCCAGCCAGGAAGTCATGACCTTTGAACCGGGGGGAGAAGTTCAGTATAACATTGTATTATTGCTTAATGGAACAACAGGGTAAAATACATGATTGGAATTGGTCACAGACAGAGGCTATGTAACAATTAACACAAGCTAGAAAATGGTAAAAATGGTGGCAACCAAATCAACCCAAAATATAATAGGATTTACTGTTTGCCAGCTGATTTTGCATGCATTATATCATCCTTCTTTACTACCACTTCAATTAATAAAACAAGTCTCAGAGTGGCTGAAGTTTTCTTTATGGTACCCACAAGGAAGGGGGCTCTGGGTAATGGGGACATTTATTAAGGGTTACAAAAACTTATTCCTCTTGGATATTCTCTCTTTCTCCTAGGCACTAATCATCTCACTTCATTGTGAAATGTGTAGCATTGCCACATTTTATTTTAGCCATCACTCAGCTTTGATACAATGTTATTTAATGCTCAAAAGTGACTTCTCTTTGCACATTTATAGTGTCCCTAGTTGTGTACAGAAATAACCATAGATTCATAGCACAGGAGGAAGAAATGTCACCACAAGGAAAGTGGGAATGTATATAACTTATAAAGTTGGGTGTATTTGACCAATAGTAATGAGAAGTACTGAGCATTTATTCTGTATTAGGTATTGTGCTAGGTGCTATAGATAGGCATGTAGATTGGTTGTAGAGTATTAGAGTATTAGACACCTAATAGGCAGGTGTCTCTGAGTTCCATTCTCTCTCTGTGTGTGTCTCTGAATAACCCAAGAACAATAGTCCATGGAAATGTAGTATGAAGCCAGAGGAAAGGAATGATCTCTACAGAGCTCTGAAGAATTTCAGGAATCTTCCTGACATCTTTACTAGAATGCCAGGAGATGTTCTCGCCATGAAAAAGAAGATTAAAAAAAGAAAGAGAGGAAGAAAAAGAGCAGAGGTAATTTGGACAACTACGTAGATTAAAAAAGAACATTAAAAAAGCCAAAAGACAGAGTTAAAGTTATTTGTGTATGAAAAACAACACAATGCCTTTCCTCAATATGCAAGAATTAAGAAAATATAGTATCTTGCTGCACACACGATGACAGTCTATAGTCCGTGTCTGTCTGTCCCTGAGTTCAAGGATAGCCTGCATTAGCTAGGCTGGTCTCAAAAACAAACAAGTAAACACATATACCCCAAAAGTAACCAAGAAGAAAAAGAGAAACCAAATATAAAATTCAGCATTCCTGTGCCTGGTCATTGCTTCTGTTTAGGATTACTCAAGGCCTTTCAGTCATGAAGTAAGGCAAGAAAAGAAACTGATCTGTAAATCAGAAGAGAGAAGCAAACTATGGAGGTTGGAGGATTCAATGCTATTTAGTAAACAAATATGCAAAATTAACTATTTTTTGCATATAAAGAAATAGTTCCAAAATATATAGTCAAGTATTTCAATCACAAATCAGGATGAGTTATAAAACTCCCAAGAATAAGCTTAATTATAGACAGGAGCAGGTGAGAGCGCTCAGTGGGCAAGTGTGTGATGCCAAGATCTGAGTTTGATTCCTGGGACTCACATGGTGGAAAAATAGAAGCAACTCCTGACATCCGCAGGTATGCTATAGTAGACACACACAAACACACACAAGTGTAAAAGAAAGGGAGGGAGGGAGGGAGGACAGAAGGGAAAGAGGAAAGAACTTGAGCATGGATGTACACACCTGTAGCACAATGCTCAAAAGGCTTGAGGCAAGAGGATTACTGTGAGTTCAAGGCCAGCCTGAGCTACACAGCATAAAAGGACTATGGAAGAATGACATTAAAACTTGTAAAAATGAGGCGTAGAGATGGCTCAGCAGTTAAGAGCGCTTGTTGTTCTTGTAAAGGACCGGGGTTCAATTCCCAGCACCCAGATGGCAGCGCACCACTGCCCATCACTCCAGGTCTAGGAAATTTGATGTCCTCTGCACCGCGCCAAACCCCAACCAGCAGGAGAAGACACGGCACCAGGATCCTTCCGTGGCAATTGACCAGGTCCTTTATTGAAAAACTCTGCAGCAGCCGCTCCCAGCCCGTGCAGCCAGCTTTAAACCCCAGGTTCACCACTCAGCTACTGCCACGTGGGCCTCTACCATAGGGCCACGCATACGGAAGCAAGCGAGTCAGCTCCGCACAAACCATATTTGGAGTTGTTTGTGGAAAGGAGCGCTCGCCGTCGGGGTGGCGGAAGGCGGAAGCCAGCGCCATCTTTAAGGCACGGCACTCACGCAGCTCCCAACAGTCCTCTTCTGTCCTCTGCAGGCTCCAGGGACATAAGTGGTGCACAGACATATGTGCAACCAAAAGACTCACACAACATTAAGAAAGTCTGAAAACTAAAACATTCTAAAAATTATAAAACTCCACCCCAAGTGGCAAACAAAGTCAGATTGCTGGAAAGAGCATCTATATTCATAGTTTAGGAAGCATAAAATACCATCATATCCTAGAAGCAAATTCTTTGTGAGTCAGGCAATACTATTGCAATTTGAATTTGGGTGCTTGTTTTTTTTTTTTTTTGACTATTCAAAGAAGACAAAAGGGGAAGCTTGCCTCAACAGTGAAGGGTATATATTAAAACAAAACAACATACATATAGATTCACTTCAGTTCTGATCTTGTCTAGACATCCAGACTCAACTTGTCAATTAGCTGGTGGATCTAGAACTTCAAAATCAACAAATCTGATACATTCCCTCCCCACGCCGAGTTTATAACCTATGAGAGCACAGTTGGATGCATTCCAACAGCACATACTTCTCTTCCATCTCCACTCCTGAACCCTAAGGCAGGCTCCGACACACACAGGTAGAGCTACAGGTGTCTGTGACCCTCTCTGTCCTTGGCCCCAGGCCTGGATTTTCCCCCTTCTTTGCTCCTACGTGACTAATCTCCGTGGAGAGAGAGACCTTGGTCATGGTGTTCCTTCAATCACATGCTTCAGAACCCTTAATGACACCTAACTGTCTACTAAATATAGTGTAAACTCTTTAGTTTGGTATCTGTAAAAGGCACTGTGCTTTCTAACCTCCACATCTGCTCTCAGATTTACCTCTCATTAACTTCCTTCTTGTCAGTTAAAAGAACTTTAGTCTTCTTAGCAAAGGACATTTTAGTGGAAAATGCTGAGAAATGAAAGACAATAACGGAGAGTGGAGCATATGTAGACTATTTATTGGAAAGCTTTTATAAAGCCAGGCATGATGATGTACATGCCTGTAACAAGACAGTGGAGGCAGGAGGATTGCCAATTTAAATGAGGTTTCTATGAGACCCACTTTCAGAAAGGCAAGAATTAGACATGTAGATCAATAGCAGGGAGCCTAGCACATACAAAAAAAACTATAGGTTCCATTTCTAAAACAAGAAATAAGTAAAACAAAAGCAGATGTGGATGGATGGTAAAATTGAACACTACTCTAGAATAAAAAAGAGGTTTTGCCTTATTTTGTCTTGGAATGGAATATTTGGAAGATACTTACTTCATGAGTTGGTTAGTTGTTACTCTGTAACAAACTACCCCAAAACTTAGTGACCTAATATTCAATGACCATTTATATTGGGTGTTTATTTAGTCCTCTTGTCTACAGGGCTGCTGGTGGTTTTGCTGATGTGAACCATACTTCGCAGATCTTGGCTGGGCTACTAGTATTAGTCAGCTGATGGAAAGGTAGCCGACTCCTCATTTAGAATGATCTCAGCTGATGCAACTGATCTCATTTTGCGGAGTCTCTCATCCAGCATTAGACAAACCTAGGCTTGTTCATATGGTGGGGGAAGGGTTCAAGGAAAAGCGTAAAAGCAACAGGGCTTCTAGGTTGTAAGCATGCCAAGGTGGGTATAGGGAACTGAACTCAGGTCCTCTATAAGAGCAGTACATGATCTTAACCACTAAGCCATCTCTCCAGTACCCACATTGGGGCTTCATTAAGCTTAAGTTTAGACTTGGCCACTGTTACTTCCTTTGGCAGAACAAGTGACAAGCAGCCTAAATGCAATGGATGAAAACATGGAAACCATCTCCTAACTATAAAAACTTTAAGGTCACATTGGAAAGAACAGAAACAGAAGAGAGAGGGCTTGAGGCCGTTTTTGTAACCAGTAGTCACCAGTCCCTGTAGCTTATATTACAATAAGCAGGACAGGCAAGGGGCTGAACCCATAGCAGTCAGTTTTGATTGGCAGATACTTGGGCCAATCTGGTTGTTCATAGTATGTGCTCAGCAAGGATTTCCTTTTTCTCCAGTCTCAGTGGTCACCTCAAGAGAGTTGTTATGGGTACATCACTAAGAAAGGTAAGATGAAAACAATATAAAAATTGTTTACACAAGGATAAAAAGCTTCTTGTTCTTCTGACCTTGTAGATACTGGAACTCAACTTGTATGGAATTGTCCCTCTGTCTTCAAGATGAGCTATTGATCCCTTCTGCAGAGGTTGGAAAACCATATTTTTAAAATTTTATCTGTTCATTTCTTCAGGCCAATTTACCTAGCACCAAAATAATTTTCAAACAGCTTTATTCTTTAGAAGCACCCTCCTTTAGACAGCCACTGTTTTTAGTCTTCTTTATGCAGCATGATAATATCTGTATGAGTGTATGCCTGTTATAAAATACTATTTGTTTTAAAAGTAGATGTGTTCATTGCAAAATTTCAACTTTATTGAATGACAACTTAAGAGGTTGTATAGAAAATGATTCTATACTCCCATTCAGTGTTTCAGTTTGTGCTTGCTGTTGAATTATTGTGGTAAAGAGGCATCTGAGAAGACCAAAGGATTCTGTTCTGTGCCAGCAAAGTCATCCCCTACCCAAAACAGCTTGGGAATACAAACAAAAGCACCATGCCAAGAATTCAGATCACAGAAATTCCCTCCCAAATGAGTATACCTTATATAATAATTGTGTTTTCAGCTCATTTGATATATAACCATACTTGTGCCCTAAAGCAGTGCTATTACCTGACATTTAATACTAAATATGAAATGAAAATTAACAGATGTACAACTGGATCTACATGCTAGCACTTGCAAAATATATTTAAAAAAAAATCTCAAGGACATTGTAGCCCAGAATACTGTGAAATGTCAGAGCCCTTATGATGTCAAAGACTTTCCCATTGTTTCTTTTTTGTTGTTGACTCTCTATTAATTTATTCCTAATCTTTTTCTTTTTGTCATCAAAGAAGCCTTGAAATCTTTTAAAGTTAGTACCACTTAGATCCTTTGAGCATAGCTATGTAAATATACTAAAGTCAGCATGAGTTCAGTTTTCTACTGCAGTAGCAGCTGCCAGTGTTCCTCTGTGTGTTTTTTGTGTTCACGTGCTCTGATAGTTTGCTAAGAGTCACACAGAAGAGCTGGATCTGGATCTCAGCCACTTGGGAGGCTGAAGCAAGAAGACCACAAGTCCAAGTCCTATCTTGGGGAGATCTTTATGCAAAGTCAAACTAGAAGAGGGGAGAGAGAAAGAGGGGGAGAGAGAGAATCTTAAATCTCAAGTCAGTGGTCCTTAGCCCTCCTAATGCTGCTACTGTTTATAGATTGTAAGGTAAATATCTGATCTGCAGATGGGCTTAGGTGACCCCTGTGTAAGGGCTGTACCCCCTCCAAAGGAGTCACCACCCACTGCTCTGAGGCGTTTCTTGTCTCTCCTGGTTTCATTCTCCTTGCTTTGTCACTAATGAAAGAACCTTGCCCACTCTTATGATTTAAGGGCATAGTTTAAAAATTTAAAAATTCGAGGCTGGCAAGAAGCACATGAAGAAAGAAAGAAAGAAAGAAAGAAAGAAAGAAAGAAAGAAAGAAAGAAATGTTATAATTTTGTAAGTTAAAATACATATTTTATATATGCTCAAAATATTAACTTACTACAAACCTTAAAAGAACCTTAAATACAAATAAACCCTGTATGTACCTTTGGTTTTGAATAGTTAATCTACACTTTCTTCTCTCCCCTTGAAGTGGTAAAAGGAGCCTGACAGCACAGAGAAAGTGTGCCTTGCACGAATTCAGGAATCTGAATCAAATCTTTGGAGACCTTGTGAGTTGCAGAATTCCTAGCAGTTTCAGATTGAAAGTTTATCAAACATTTACCAGCAATAAGGGAACCTTCCCTATCCATGGATAGCTAGGAACTGCATGGAAAAAGCCCAATCCCAAAAGGTATGGCACAAACTACATTCGGGGCAAAAGGCAAGGTGACTGGGTATAAAAATTACCTCATGTATCTTAGTTTAAATACCTCCAGTGAAGCAAACTTTAAAGTTTTGTGGAACTATAAAACACATGCATCGTGCATAATGATGCAAACTTAACATTGTACTTTAAAGTACTTTGCAAAGGTGAGATGGCACACAGCAGTAATTCCAGCTCTTGCTCTGTAGGCAGAACCGGAAGCTCCAGGTTGTCCTCCATTGGCTGCACAGACAGACTGTGGCCTGATCTACCCAATGTCTTAACTCAGAATGCAAGAATAAAAAAAAAATCCAAACCATGATAGGTGTTATATCCGTTTTCAATATTGGAGAAATTAAGAAAAAAAAAAAAAAAAAAAAACAAGAGAAGTTACCTAAAAGTGCAAAATCAGACATGGTTATAGCAGCATTTGGACCATGTGAGAAGAAACTGATCTAACCACATTTTCCTCCTGCTATTTTTTTAAATAAAATATAAAGCTGTGGACATCATATACCATGCATAATATATTGATTAAAAATAGTTTATGAACAATGCATATAGCTATATATGAGCATACAAGAAAAGGTTCTGCGTCAACAACCAGGAGAAAATACAAATTGAAACCCCAGTGAGACATCCCAGAAGAGACTGAAATCCCCACTAGGAAAATCTTAGTTACTCAGCACTTTCAGCAGAGTGAGAAAACCAGCATCCTTTCTTTCTTTTTTTCTTTTTGAAGATTTATTATGTATACAGTATACAGAAGAGGGAACCAGATGTCATTAAAGATGGTTGTGAGCCACCATGTGGTTGCTGGGAATTGAACTCAGGACCTCTGTTAGCACTCTCAACCGCTGAGCCATCTCTCCAGCCCCCACCAGCATCCTTTCTAAAGACTACCGACAAACATCTGAGAAGGAAATCAGGGAAGCAATCCTATTCACAATAGCCTTTGAAGACAACTAAGCAAAAATCCAACTGAGGAAGAGAAAGACCTGCTAAGAGAACAGCTATAGAAGACACTGAAAATACAAAGACCTTATATGTTGTTTTTGAAAGTGAGATCAGACACACATGCTACCAGTGCCACACTAGAGCTTATTCAGGAGAGTTGCCAAGCGAGTACAGGGGCAGAGAAGCAGAAGAGAAAAAGAGACTTTCACATGGTGTCTCCTTTTAAAAGAAAGGGTGGGCACAGATTTACATAGCCACGCCTAGGGGTGTGCCCGTGTATGCAGCGTGTTGGGCTGGCGGGCGTGTTGGCTTTACCACGTGGCCGCTACATGCCAGGAATTCTTATCCCATCCAGCCCCATGTTGGGTTTACCAAATGGAGTGCTAGGAATCCTTACATTATGCTCACAGACTGGGAGAATTAATATTTGGAGAACAGCTTTGCTAACAAAAACTATCAGTCCACATTATAATCCTAACACTTATGCACAGAAATAGAAAAAAACAACAAAACTCTTTAAATTAATGTGGAAGCAACAAAGAGCCTGGGAAGCCAAAGCATTTCTGAACAAAAAGAATATTGCTGATATGATAACATCTGATTTTTAGCTATACTACAGAGCCATAGTAATAAAAATAGTCTGGGAGCCTGGCAGTGGTGGCACCTACCGTTAACCCGGCACTCAGGACGCAGAGGCAGGCAGATCTCTGTAAATTTGAGACCAGCTTGGTTTACAAAATGAGTTCTGGGACAGTCAGGACCATTGCACAGAGAAAAATCTGTCTTGAAAAACCAAACAAACAAATAAACAAAACCCACAAATGAAGAAACAAAAAAAAGAAACCATCACAGAACAGGCAGAAACAGGCACAAAGATTAATAGGAGAGACTCACAAACCGAAATACAAGCCCACATACCTATAACCATCTGATTTTTGACAAAGATATGAAAAATATACATTGGAGAAAATACAACCCTTTCAACAAATAGGGTAAAGGGATCAACTTGGGTTTAACAATAATTTTCTTTGAAAACCTCTGTCATTTGTATTGTCATAGAATGCACATTTTCTAATCATTTTAAACCATTTTCAGTGGTCATACATTCACTCTCTGTGTCACCATCCTCCATCTCCATGAGAATTAGTAACTACTCCCATGTTTCTGAGATTGTCATTATCTGGAGCAACAAAATTGTCTCAAGATAGCCAACAAAAGTGTAGACATGGGCTTTAGGAGAAATGACCCTGTTGCCTAATCAATGATGGCAATAGCCCAGGAACACCATAACTAGCCAGTAGTGGAGACGATTCTCCCTGGAACTCACTGACCTAATGGTGCTACTTGGCCCTCTGACAAACAGGTCCTGACTTTTCTTTATTTTAGTTTTAATATTGCTTCAGTTCTCACTTCATATGCCAACTCACTGGATTTTATAATTCTTCTCCAAGAAAATAAGAAACCAAGTGTTACATTTTGATTAAAGCTTCTAAGTTTTAGGCCTTATTTATCTTAATGTAGAAGCCACATTTCAGCATGTCTTGGAGGCTGACAGAGTCAGGGCAGGCCCACCTAATCTGACCTGCATAGTGAGTTCCCCCCATTGCAAACTCTTCCACATTCTTTCTTCAAACCAGTTCCTCAGACCTAAGCACTACATCCATGGTCAGGTTTATCTCAGCCATGGCCAGATTCTCTGGACCAGTTTTCTGAATTAGTTACCTTTCTTGCTGTTAGGATTAACTATCTGACAGAAGTCACTTAACGGGAAAAGGTTTATTTTGGTTCACAGTCAGGGTACAATCCATCATGGTGGAGGACACACATTGTCCTTGAGTGGTCACATTGCATCTACAGTCAGGAAACAGCAAGATGAATGCTGGTCTCAGCTTACTGGGACATCAACACATGGGATAATGCCACCCATAATTAGGGTGTCTTCAGTTAACCCAAATCTAGAAGTTTCCTCACAGATATGTCCAGAAATGTGTTTCCTATTCCTCATTGTTTTTTTCAACCTTTCTTCTTCCTGTTTGAAGCCAATATGAATCTACCCATGATTTTTGTACTTTTAATGAATGTGTGTGTGTTCATGATACTATGTGACATATATATGTACCCTAAATCAATGCACATTTTGGTAATTTCCTTTTGCATCAGGATTCATTTTATTATAAATTAATATATATTACTATGTTTATTGACTATGATTGTTAACAAAATTTGCATTGCCTAAATAAAGTTGGCTTTATTCATATTTCCTATGGAAGGAGAACTTACATAAAAGAGTATATTTTAAACATATCTGCTTATATAGAAAAAATAAATTTTTCTGGATGAATATTTAGAAGGATATTTTTTCTTTGTAATAAGATTTGAGAATATGCAACATTTTAACCATTATATTTTAAACTCCTTTTCCCTAATGTGGTTATTCACTCAGTTTTCAATACATGGTTTATTGAGTATCTTGTACACACCAGGCTCTTGTAAGCACCCAGAAGATAGCAATCCGTAAAAGAGACTTGCTTCTAGCTCCTCTAAGGCTTACTGTCTAAGATGAAAAAATAAATACACAACACCAGGTAACAATGAATGCTTTGAGAAACTGAAACATAAAGGGTAGTGCTAGAGTTTGGATCTTAAATGTTCTCCAAAGGTGCAGATGTTGTCGGTGGTACTGTCTGGAAATGGGCCCTACAGGAGAAAGTTAGGTCACTGAGGGAGTGCCCTGGGAGAGAATATTGGCACTCTAGCTTTTTTTTTTTTTTCCTACTATGACATAAAGAGCCTCTGCCACATACTTACCACCATGATGCAGTGTACAGACAGTCAAATAGCTGACCATCATGGACTGTGAAACCATGAGCCTGAATAAGCCACTTCCCCATTTTATGTTGGCCACCTGAGGTACCTCTCAATTACTGAAATCTAAGATAGGGAGAGAAAGAACTAACTGCAGGGCTGAGGAGGGAGTAGCTAAGGTGCCAATTTAAGTATAGCAATCAAGGAAAATCTCTTTAAAAAGGACTTTTAAGTAAAAAGCCTCAATAAAACGAGGAAGTCCCTTGGCTGTGTAAAGGAAGCCTACTCCAGTCTAGGGGGAGGAAGAAGGCAGGGATGAAGAGTAGGTGAGCTGCAGTTGTGGTGAGAGCTAGCCCCCAGTGCTTGAGCAATGGCAGCAAGCGGATCCATATATCCTGGAGGTAGACCATGAGAAACCACGGAAGTTACTGAAAGCGTTAGGCTTTTTATCTTAACAAAAATGGGAAGCCATTGGAGGATTTTAAGGAAAGAAATGTCATGATCTGATTTGGGATTGCAAAGGCTTTTCCTGGTTCCTGTAGATTCTGGTAAAGATAAGGGCAGAGGCCAGGAGGCTAATTAAAGGCTGTCATTTTAATCCAGGTGATAGATGGCTTGGCTGGGGTTAGGTCCACCGCTATGGAGGTGTCAGATACTGGGTATAGTTTAAGTCAGAGCTTACTGATGTGGCTGGGGGATGAGAGAGAAAGGGGGTCAGGGAGCTTCATAAGTTTCAGATTTGAAGCAACTGGAGGGACAGAATTGTCTCTTATGTGAGGAAAGCAGATGGGGCATTTCATATTGGAGACCCCTACTGGATATCGAGGTGGAGATCAGTGGCTTCAGATCCAGCAGACAGTTTAGAATAGGAACCTGAGCAGCCAGCATTGCCTTTTGATGGCACTGAATTTCCCATGTGCTGTGAAACCAGTGTTTTCCTCACCAACACAGTGTGGTGGGTTTCAGGAGGCCTCATGATTTTGATTGGCATCATCCTGACCACAGTGGCATGGAAACCCTTTCTTTATGCTTAAGGTCAGAGGTATTTTCTCTCTTGCAAACTATTGGTCTTTTCTATTTTACCTACTGGCCTCTGGGAGCTCTTTACACATCTGGATATAAATTCTCTTTGAGTTGCATATGTCCCGTGAGTCTATGGTTTGTCTCTTCACTTTAGGTCTAAGTATGTTGTCGTTGGGATTTAAAACAGCTTGAATAACTTGGTGGTATTTCCACAGTTCCTTGTAGCCAATGAGGAAATTCGCATCCTTAACATTTCTCCACCTTCCCTCTCCTCCCTCCCAAGCATCCTTGTTTTTCTTCTGTCATAGTGTGTTATTGTAGTATTATTATTACCTTTTTTGACAGTGATTTTCCTCTCAAGATTTATAGTATCTGCATTCTGTAATAGCATAGTGATGACCACAGGCATGCCATTGTCACCAGCCCTCATTTATATAATGGAATCCATTAGTAAATCACAAGGCCATATATATCATTACTTTGGAGGAAAGCAATTTATTTCTCGAATTTACATATTCAAAACGTCTTTGTACTGCTATTAAATATGAAACGGCTACACAGTTTTGACCTTTTGAATCATTTTCTTTTTTGTTTTTCTTCAAAACTCCTTTTATATTAATTAATACTGAGAATTTTGTAGGCAGTCACCCCTCTTCTTCAAACAGTTTGGTTTTGCTTTCTTTAAAAATATGTTAGGCTCAGTAGTTCCTAAGGACTGGTGCATCTCCTTACTTACTGCCATATTGCTGCCATGATTAGCAATGCTGCAAATGAATATCCAGGCAAAACAAATGCAAGCTTTATTGTTTGCTAAGCCTTATTTTATTTATTTTTTGTGTGTGTGTGTTTGTGTGTGTGTGTGTATGTGTGTGCACCATTAGTATGTGGAGGTCAGAAGATAACTCTGGGAATAGCCAGTCTTCCAGCAGATGAACTCTGATGGTTAAGCCTGCCCTGTACAAGCATTTAATTACAGTTCTCCCTGTCTCTGAGAAGGCCCACAGAAAAATATTAGACAACTGGTTCAATGTAAATTTCTGACAAAGAACAAATAAATTTGTACTATTTTAGTTATTATATTAGGTTTATACTAGAAAATTAATTTTTGAGATCTGTACTACATTTTTTTTTCTGTTTTTGTTTGTTTGTTCTCCCTTGTTTTTTGAGAGAAGGTTTCTCTGGGTAACTCTAGATGTTCTGGAATTCACTCTGTAGCCCAGGCTGGCCTTGAACTCAGAGATCTGCCTGCCTCTGCCTCCTCAGTGCTGGGATTAAAGGCACATGGTACTACTTCTTGGTGCTATTTATACTGCATTTTTATTTGAAAGTTTACTTTCATTACATTTTAATGAAACTGGGTGCTATTTATATATCATTTATTATTGAGACAGGGTTTCATGTAACACAGACAGGTCTTAAAACTTGTGTTCAAGGAACCTGATCCTCCTGTCTCCACCTTCAAAGTGCTGGAACTATTGGCATATGCCACCGTGACCAGTTGTAGAACAGTGAATACCAAGCAAAGCCTCTACCTTCTGAGTCCAAACTCTAACCTCTGCCTTTTATTTTTATATGCCAAACCTGGAAACCCATCTTCAGCCACTGTGAACTCAGGACCTGTTTAAGGGGAGAATTATGGAATGACCATGGGTCATTCCTGCCCATGTTTCATGCAGTCATATGACCACATGTAGGAGGAAGGCTAGGAAATAAAGCCTGACTTGTTTCCCCAATAAAACACTATTACTATGGAAGGACAATACGGACGTTGGGGGAAACTCAGATTTAAAGCCATATTACCTTTAAAAGTTTTTAGTTTTGTTAATACAAACTCTTTGTCAGAGATCTTTATCTCTTGAAATTATATTTTTATCATTTATTCCTTATATTTACTTTTTCTCACCCTTCCCTTCCTGTTATAAATAGTTTCCTGAGATCGAAACATTCTATCTATCATGCAGGAAAGTACCTTAAACAGGACAGTAAACTATTCAAAATAGCTTCAGGAAGTTCCTGAAATTAAGCAGATTCACTAGACCCCCATCCTGCCAGACTAAGTAATAAAATCCAGAGTCCCTTTCAGAGGTGTGAAGAGAAGCTGCAAAGGTAAGTTTTAGACAAGCCAAACTGCAAAGAAGACTCTGAGACCAGACCAGCTGCCTGGAAGACGTTTAGACCAAATGAGTCACTGGAATGGACACTCACCAACCTGTTGAGCTGCCTTCAGGCCGTGCAGTGTACTCCAGGTTCCCAGCTTTTGTGAGCTGTCATCGTGCTGGGGTGGGCCTTGATGATGCAGCTGCCTTTGAGTCACTTCTGCTGCTGTAAGTAACCCCTCACCTGTATTCCTGTAAGAGACTTCAGCAAAACTCTGGTTCGCCAAAGCTGGATTTTGGAGGCATTTATATTTCGGTCTGCTGTGGCTTTCCCATCTGGGGTGAGTAAATATGTGTTTCTCCCCAGAAACGTTTTTGTTATACCTCTCCTTCTTTTTCATTTCTCCTTTCTCTCAAACTGACTATGCAGCTCAGGCTGGTCTTCTTTGCTTGCTTGCTTGCTTCTTTGTTTTGAGACAGGGTTTCTCTGCGGAACAGCCTTGGCTGTCCTGGAACTTGCTCTGTAGACCTGTAGAGCAGGCTAGTCTTAAACTCACGGAGATCTGCCTGCCTCTGCTTCCTCAGAGCTGATATTAAAGGCTGGCTCAGGCTAGTCTTGAATTCAAAATCTTTTTGCTTGGTCCTCTGGCATGATTTTACTCTCTAGCCTATTCACTCTACATCTCTTCTTTTCCTTTGAATTTTATATGGAAAACAACCACCAGACCATTGCTGTCATATACCAAAGCCTCTCATTCAACTACACTACACTCTGCTGGATACTACTGTCCCTTATTGCTAATTTACGCTTTGTCTCTGTGACGGTATGCTTCTTCCCTGTGGAGATATTTTTTCAGTTCTCCTAGTGCTTTTTCTTCATTTACTTTTAATATATCATTTCTACTAGGGTGTAAAATATTTGTCTACTTTTCTTCAGTTAATTTTCTTTCTAATATTTTTTCTCTCATAAAAGGAATATACTCTCTTTTGAAGTTTTTATGGTTTATTAGTCTTCTGATAAATCTTTCCTATCACTGCAAATCCAGCCCCTGCAGAATTTTTACTCCTGCTTTTTACCCATCTGCAGTCCTGACTTATGCATCTTGCTCTTGCACTCCATACACTGATTTCTTGAGGCCCATTTTGTCTCATCCAGGGCATGTCTTGCAGGGCTGTTTAGGCTTGGTTTTCATTGCACAATCCAAGGAATCATCAATACCTGATGTGGGATATCTTTTTGTATGCTGTGAATTATCATTGGATAAAGAAGGAACTGTTTTGGCCTATAGCAACCCAGCTTATATTCAAGTGGGAAATCCAAGCATAGAAAAAGGGGAAGGAGAGCAGAGTCACTCAGAGCCGAGATCCAGCTGCTCAAGAAGCAAGATGCAATGGAGTACAGGTAAGCTACGAACCAGAACTACATAGCAAGACATAGATGAATAGAATGGGTTAAGTTGTAAGAGCTAGCAAGCAATATGCCTGAGCCATAGGACAAACAGTTTGTAATTAATATAAGACTTTGTGTGATTATTTGGGACTGCTGGTCTGTATCTCAGGGGTACACAGGGCCAGAAACTTCAATACTACAAATACTAATGTCACTAAAATGAGTTCTTAACCAGTATAGAAATGACATTGGGTATAGTCTTGTAGATTTTGAATAGTTCCCCTGCAATTTTTGTCTTAGGAACCATTACCTTCTCAGAGTGAAAGACACTGATGGCCATTTGTTTCCTCTGAAGAGCTTGATCATGAATGTTTCCATATAGACAGTTACCATTGATGATGGTAGATTTTCAGGCAGCCAGGAGAGAAAAACTGCATGCTCTTTCATTACATCTTCATCTTCATAATGACAATGTAAAATTTTTTTTATCAATTAAAAAAAAAAAAAAAGTAGCCCAGGTAGTCCTGGAACTCACTAAACCACTCTCCAGGCTGGCCTTGGATTTGTATTAGTGAAACTGTTTAAGTGTCCCTCAGTGCTGGGATTAGAGGCCAGCATGTCTGCCTCTCAGTTTGGACTCATACACTACCTTCTTCAATTGTATATAAGCAAACCTCAGAGGAGATGAAATATCTCTGAGCATCTCAGGATTCCTGTTAGATTCAACCAATAAGAGTTTTTGGAAGAAGGCCAGAGAATGAATCTGTAAAATATAATATGAAGTCAGCTATGCATAGTCTGAATGTTTATTATTTTTGTGTGTGCTGTGAATCTTTTAGATATTAAAATATAATTGGGTTGGGTGGGTTCACACATGCCCTTAATTGAAGCACTTGGGAGGAAGAGGAAGGTGAATCTCTGTGAGTTTTAGGTCGATCTGGTCTACAGCTAGTGCTACGTAATAGACCTTGTCTCTCTTGTGCAAAGAAAACAAAACCAATTATATATTTATATATAACTGAAATAATCTTTATGGGGAAAGTTATTCAAGCCTCAATCTATTCTTCTTAAACCCACATGTAAATTGCCACATATGACTCTGTAATGTTCTTCTATCTGAAGGAAGAATCTTCAGTTAGTTGACTTTTGGATTAGGAAGGAATGCAGGCAATTTTAGGAATAAGGGAACCTCATCTATGGAGCTAAGGATCGTGGAAAGACAACCAGAGTTTCACTGATGTCAAGGAATGGAGAGGTCTTGGGATATCTTTCCTAATTCTGTCTGACGAAGATGAAAGGAACTACTAGGACCCACCCCTCTTTTTTTTTTTTTTAATTTCTTTCTTTTTTAACTATGATGAAAAACTTGAGTTACTCTGGACTGGGCCTACCATATTAAAAAAATAAACTGCTGGCAGCCTCCTACTTAGAATAGAATAGCTGGAATGTAGCACTCTCTTCCAAGATGATAAAACACTTCAGTTCTACTGTAATGTGGGTTTTTACCCAGAGTGCACAGCGTTTGCACAGCATGTTCCAGCTCAGACTTAGATGAGTGGGTGGAAACATTTTAAAAACTGGTCTCATATTTTTTTAAAATAGAATATTTCTAAATGAAAGTCACGATTCCTAGGACAAAATAAAAGTTGCGCATAAATATATTTAATCCTATTATGAACTCTTAATGATGCTGATTCATTGTAGGACTACATTGGAATAACACAAATTTGACTGCTGAAAAAAAATTTAAATCAAGAAAAAATGTTGGATAGATGATTCCAGATAAACTGTGAGCTGAGATTTTTATGTGACCCAAATTTATTACCACCCAGATGCAGGTGATACTAGCTTTTAGGATGGTGTTGTGAGCTCAAAGAGTCAGTCATCAAAGATGAAGTTAGGTAAAGAGCTAGCACCTGGCATGTGTGGATCTCGAGGCACGTGGTCCCTATTCTCTTTATCAGTACATCTTTGCATTTATTCTCTCCAGCGGTATGCATTGTGATCTGGATAATTTGTGATCCGCTAATTATGGTTTATGAGATAAAACCATTTATCAATAATAGTGATACCAACTCAGTGGTAGCACACTTGCCTAGTGTGTGTGAGGTCATGGGTTCAAACCTTAAAACTACAAACAATAACAATCATAATAATACCACCTTAATTATTTATTTGTTGATTAATTGAGTATTGATTTCTGTGGGCCAAAGATGTGGCAGGTATTATGGCAATATGATTAAAGCTTCAAAATGAATGTTTGTATTCTATTACAAGAATTGGGGGAAAAAAAGCTGAGAGCAAAGAAATTATTCAAAATTATTATCAACACTTCTCTGGTCACTGTAAAGATTGTTACCTTCAAGTTCAGAAGTTAATGGTAAAAACTAGATCACTTGTAACATGAATAAGAAACAATGTTTAGCAAAAGCAGAACATTAAATTAGTAAATAATTTACAGTATTTGTTTGAAAGGGTTGTGTTGAGGGCCCTAAGATTTTCTTATCTTGGAAAATCACTCCTGTCTCTTGATTACAACAGGAATATGTCTTGTGAGTGAGGTGAGATTTCTGTAGCTATTTAACATGAAAGTATCTTTTCAGAGAAACATTAGTAGAAATTAATTTTTTGAGATTATATGAATAAGAAATAAAGCACATAGCATTTTCCTCACTAGAAAAGGAAGTCTCTCCTCTGGTGGCACAAATAGCTCAGACACATAATTTTGTGAGTGCTTCATACTGCATTACAAATTTCATTTGTGGAATTCTCTGGCAAACCCTTGTGCCTCTTAGACTTGCCAGCTTCTGTATTCAGAATAGAAATCACCCAGAGATTGTCATAGAATGACCTCAGACCTGACCAGGCCAGGCCATTGTGCTTCTATTCCTGGCTTTGACATTTTTCCCTGATAATGGTTCACCAAACAGTATTATTATGCCATCCACAAAGCCAAAATTTATATGTTGAGGATATAGTTGCCATCTTTAAAAAAAGTGTCTTGCTTGCACTGCAAGAATTATAGTTTATGAGTTGGCTTTCTAGTTATATATAGTGAGTTATGAAACTCAAGTTAGATGATAGGAAATCACACATTAGACACGCTGTGGGGAGGAAAAGATCAGTCTTTGAAGTAAACAAAGCTAGAATTACTGTTGGTTATCACTTATCCAAGAGACTCGGGATAAACAAGTGTCCAAGTATCACCCATCAAGTCCATGAAATCTGTATTTCATTCCAGGGTCCTCTCAGCTACAATGACTCTCAAACATTGTTTCACTAAATCTCTCAGGAGAGCTTTTAACAAGTAGCTACATGATTGAAGTTTGGCTCATTTTCCTTTCCCTTGCCCTCCCTCTGGTGGAGGTGTTAATGAGTGAAGCACCAAGATGGGCAGCTGAGAATCCCAAGCTTGCATCCTGCACCCCTTACTCTATTAGCTTGTGGGGCAGTCAGTCACTGATGTTGGTTGCCATGTTTTGGATGAGCCAAAGGTGCCTGTGCCCTTTTATTATACAGAAGGAATCAAAATGGGAGAAGAATCACTTATTCAGCGATTACTGTTTCTCACATCTTCAGGCAGGAATAAACCTGACTCTTAATTGGCTAATGTTTTTCTAGTATCAGTAAAAGAGTGGAGTTCCATTGAGAAAATAAGACAAAGTTTTTGTTTCATAGTAACTTAATGGTTTAATAGTTAATACACAAAGATTTGGTACTTTAATTAATTAATTTTTGAGACAGGGTTTCTCAACATAGTCCTGGCTTTCCTGAAACTAGCTCTGTAGACCAGGCTGGCCTCAAATTTACAGAGATCTGCCTGTGTCTGCCTCCCAAGTGTTGGGATTAAAGGCATGAGCCCCCACTGCCCTGCATACTTTTAATATTTTAATAGACAACATAATGTTTTTATATTTTCCAAAGTCCTTTATAGCTGTGATTTCACCTGATGTTTTTAAATCAATAAAATATGAAAAGTACTGTTATACTCACAGATTCTAGTGTATGTGAGGGAACCAGAAACATGTTTCCCAAATCCTAGCCACACAGTCTTCGTCATTCAGTAAGTCTGATACATACAAATCACACATGATGTAACTCATAAAGTTGTGAAAAGCATTCCCACGCTTTTGGAACATCATGATCATACCTGTCCTAGAAATAGGATTAAATTGATACTTACAGACCACAAAAATTAGCACATAGTAAGTCAAATGTTAGCTTATACGATTATTATCACTGAAAAGAATGTTTGAGGTAGTATACAGCTGAATACATAGAAAAATAGATTCTGGGGCCTCTCTGGACTTGACTCCTGTCTCCACCACATAGCAACCTCATAAGATGGACATAAAGCTCTTAGAGTAGTACCTACCAGGAGACAGAGAAAACGTTGGCTGCTATTATTTCTCATTAGCACTAGTACTTACACACAAGAATTTCAAGTTACATGAAAAGTGAGGAAGATAGGTTATATTTTAAAAGACTTTATTTTTAATTATGTCTATGTCTGTAAGGGCATGTGCAGTGAATTCAAGTGTCCTCATGGTCCAGAGGCGTTGTGTACTCCTGGAGCTAGAGTTCCAGGTGACTGTGAGCTGGTTGGTGTAGGTGCTGGGAACCAAACTCTCTTAACCCCGAGCCATCCATCTCTCCGGCCCCTGGATATAATCTTGGTTCTCACATGCTACTTCCCCATAATTCCATAATGAATGCTATTTCTTTTCACAGACAACCTTTTATTCTCTAGTACCAAATGGAAAACTCTTTTCCAAAACCAACATTTGTAAAGATCATTTGCAAAACCTCCTAGACACCTTTAGCTGTTAGGTATTCATTTATGTCGTGCATGTCCATTTACATCTGTAAGCAGAGGATGTGAACTTTTGCCTGCTTCCTCTTAGTCTTTAATTCCACTAGAGGCAAACCGCTTAAATGTTATATTTCTATTTAGTTTTCGTCGATTTATCCAAGCAGGTTAGAACTAGATCTGCTATAGAACGGTGGGCTGCTGAGGAGTACACTACTGAGTAGTAGGCTCTATATTTCCTCCCTCCCCCCTCCCTTTTTGGTTATTGGTTAACTATCTTGGTCAGGGGCGGCCAGCCCTTGCATATCTCATGACTACTGAAAATGAGCTAATTTCTCCCCTCTAAGTGTGAAGGTCTGGTTGCAAATTCTGTCTGTATTCATTCATTGTAAGGAACTAAAAACCAAGGTTCAGGTTCCCTACCAGCTCCACAGTGCTTTAAACTTGGAAGAAAAAAAACAAACCAAAAAAACCAAAAAACTGGACCCTAGGCGGTGGGTGTGGAACGGGGAGGAGTCCTCAAAAGATAATTGCAGCAAAGAAGAAAAAGGTAACGCGCGTCCCACAGTGTCTTGTTTTTGTTCTGTTCTCAGGATGGTGGTGACAGTAGATCAGACACAAAAGCTGGCACTCCTCTGCTGAAGTGAGGATCAAAATGACCCTCAACAGCACCAGCAGGAGGAAAGAGACCGGGAGGAGGGGTGTGCATAAGAAGAGAGGACGAGGGTGATGAGGTGCCAAGCGCCACCACCGCAGCAAGATGCTCCTCTAAGGATCAGAGCTGGTGAGCCACCTCGGGAGAAGAGGTGGGGGTGGGAAGGGAAGGCTGAGGGGCGGGGCAGAAGGCTTGAGCCGGTAGCCTCTGATTGGCTCGCCTTCTCTCGCAGCGTCTCTGGATTGGGCGGTTTGCAGCGGGAGATATTGTGAGGCGCCACGGGGCGGAGCTAGCCGTTGGGGTCTGAGTGCAGGCTGGGGAGTGGGGTGTGGAGCCGCGGCCGCTGTCACCGGAGTGTGGGGTTCCGCTAGCCGCGCCTAGTCGCTCCGCTGGTTTATATATAAAAAAAAATAGTAACCACAAAAAAATCTGAATGACACTTAGCCGCCACCACCGGGTCCCTGCTCACCGCAGGAAGCTACCTTGCAGTGGGGCGGGCGGGGACACTCCCTTATCTTGAAGCCCCACGTCCCATAGCCTCTAGCCCCACCCGCTGCTGAAAAGGGACCGCCGTCCCCAAAGACCTGTCCCCGCGGTCCGGGGCCCTCGGTCTCCCAGACAGCAGCAAGAGCTGTGCCAACTCCTGGAGCGGCGCTCGGGAAGCGATCGGAGTCAGTGCGCCCGGCTCCAGGGTGCGGGGACGAGAGGGATCGCGGCTGTCCAGGTTTCATGTGGCCTGGCGAGCACCACCCCTGTCCTGGCCCGTCTTCCTCCTCCAGCTTGGCTTCCCGGGCCGGGTGACTGCAGACCGAAAACTCCTCGCCCCCGAGCGTCCCCCGGGAGGGGAGGGGAAGGAGGTGGGGTGGGAGGAGGTGGATCCAGAAGGAAGGCGCGAGCAGTCCGCCCCCGGGAAGCAGCTTGCGCGCCCGCCGGCCCGGACAGTCTCGCGCTCGGCGATCGCGGGAGAGGGGGCCCCGGCCGGCCCGGCCAGGCGAGGGGAGAGTCCGGCGGCCGCCTCCCCGCCCTACGCCCTCCCGCGGCGCCGAGAGCCCGGGGCCGGCCGGGGCAGGTCGTGCTTCTGCCGGAGAAGAGGACCCTCTAGCCCGCCGCGTCCTCCGTTGCGTGGCCGTCTTTCTGAGCGCCCGGGGCTGAAGCGCGGGCCCGCGGAGGCCGCGCCCGCGTGTGCTCAGCGAACGAGGCCGGGGCACAAAGGCGGGCGGCGGGCCCCGGGGTCCGACGGGCCGCGGAGGAGGGGCGGCGCCTCATGAATATTAACCGAGCCGCGGCCTAGCGCGCCCCGCCGCGGGCCGAGCTTCCGAGCGGAGCCCTTGCTACCCGCACGCGCCCGGACCGCGCTTCCCGGGAGCCCGCGCCGGCGACCCGCCTCAGGAAGGGGCGGAGGAAATAGTGGTAGGTGGGTGGTTTGCTTTGCGCTTTTTCCCTCTTGTTCAGGTGGCCACCCGGGAGGGCGAGCCGGGATCGGGGAAGGGGGGGCCCGCTGCAGCCGCCAGCTACGAGTTGCCGGAGCCGCGGCTCTCCCAAAGCATGCCCAGGAGCTGGAGCGGGAGCGGCGGCGCGTCCCACCCGCGGCCGCACGCTTCCCCACCCAGCTCCGCCGCGGGCCAAGGAAAACAGCCGCCTCCTCGGGGGCGCGGGCTGGGGTGCAGGGCAGGCTGCCACGGGCGGCCGGAGTCACCCTCGGCCCCGGCGGCCGCCGCAGAGCCCACACCCGCCCGGGTCGGAGCTGGCTTTTTTGTTTGTTTGTTGGGGAGTTGGAGGGCGTCTGCGAGTCTAACCCGGTACGGAGAGAACTTCGCTTAAGAGTAGGTATCCATCCCGGAGCTGCAAAATGCGCACACCGCCCGAGCACTGCCCAGGAAATGCAGCAATTAAAATGCACTTGAACCGGGAATTTTTTTTTTTTTTTTCCTTAAAGGCTTCATAGAAGCCGGGTGTGTTTGACACAGCCAGCCATCAGGGCAGTTCTGAGGTCTCCCTCTCTTGTTCTCTTTTTGATGTTCAATTTTTTTTTTCCTTTATTACTTTTTTTTTTTAAAATTTGTTGCACGCGAGGATTTTTTCTTTCCTTTGCGAGGTTCACCTTCGTGGACATAGTAATCCTTCAGATTGTGGGAGAGGGGGGACTTGGTCTGGACTTGTGGCAAGGCTAAAGATCGGCGCCTGGGGAAAGTTCACGTCCTTCATTAACTTCTCCCTGTTCTAGGAAGGATCTCCGAAAGCTGAAGGATCTCCAGAGCAGCCCACTAGGATTTTTCTCTGGCCTTGGAGTAGCACCGCTTGGAAGTAGACCTTCTCTCTGCACTTGGCCTCCACCCTACCCGCTAAGGAAACTTGTCGCCCTGTAGTTTTAATTTTGGAGAAATGAAGAGGACAGAGTCTATTGAAGAGGACATTTGAAGGGGCTTCCTGCAAATCTTTTTTATCTCGCACGTTGTTTGACCAGTCCCTACCCAGCATTGCCTCAGTACCTGCTGTGGAATTGGTCCCGATTTTGGTGTGTGGTGGCGCCTCTCCAATGTGGACTCCAAAGGATTTGTCCCTTTACAGTTTGAAATGAAATGATGGCCACACATTGGACTGGTCTGCCTGAGGGAGATGGGGCCGCCTCTGCCTGTGAGGTAAGCCAGCTAGCTGGGCGGTGGCTTATGTCTGGGAGCGTCCTAAGAGTGGGGTCATCTGCCACTGGCCTTCACGAGGGGGCTTCTTGAGAGCCTTCAGCTGCTTGGTGGCAGCGGCCCAGTTGACCGGGAGGGAGATGAAACCTGGCCTACTTTTGTTTCTAGTGACTTTGGTGATTAATTAGCAGGGACGAGTCATCTTAAATGCCTACATCTTGGTTATTCTTTGGGGCAGGGACATTCCTTTCATCCATGAAGCCTGAGAACAGACGGTAGTGCAGCATCCATTTTTCCTCCAGTGTTTTGGAGATGGAATTGCTTGGGGGTGGCTTTATGTAACTCTTGTGTGTGTTACATCCCCAGTGGAGAGGGCAGCTGGTGCGCTTTGCTGCACCTGGAAGCCAATGTTTTTGACTCTGATGGGAGGGGATTCTGGCTGCTTGAGGTGATGATAGCAGCTTTGGGTGAGAATCGAAGTCTTCAGCGACAGTTTAGGCTCAGTCTTGGAAAACGCCTGTAGTGTTGAAATTCCAACCTCCTGAAAATCTCCTGGCTTTGCTGTTCTTTTATTTATGCTCTGTGGGTCTTTATACTGCTCCATAGTTCTGTGGGCCGCTCTGGGTGTCAGGTGGCTTGCACCAAAGTTCAGACAACGGCTAGCTAGGAAGAATTTACTCCAGATTTCCTAATTATTCTTTCTTTCTTTCTTTCTTTCTAACTTGTTTTCAGAATTTGTAGAACACATATCCATTTATGATATCCACATGCCCCGTTGTCTTCTCTTTTTATTCTCCTTGTATTTATTTTCATTGGTATATGTGGAGTTTATTTCTATATTAGATCTATTGTGCTTTGTTTTGTATAGTTTCTGTAATTTGTATGGTAAAGTCCCTGAACGTTGTTACTCTTTAAACTTTATTTTTGAGGCACCTGTGTCTTTATTGAGATGTCAATGATGACAATAGCAACATCCCCAGTGAGCCTCACTAGCTCACTGTTTCTTTTGTCTCTATTGTAAATTTTCACTTCTTGGTCTTTGGAACACAACTAGTTCTAAGCATGAGAATTTGGACATTTAGTCAGTTTAATTTTGGTTCATAAAGTGTGCAGAAAACATGCTCCCTACAGCTTACTTTGTGTGGGAACAGAAAGTTTGTGCACAGGGGTATTCTGTGTGTTACCACACAGTTTATTGGACAGAGCCTCAGGTTTACATCTAGAATAGGTATTCTACTTTTTGGTATTGGTAAACACCTGCTTGCAGGTAAAGCATGATTAAGTCTGACACCACAATCCTCTGATCACAGTAAACCATAATGATGCCTTTTGAAAGACTTACCTACAACCTGGTGATTGCTTAATGGGTATTGTAGTTACGTAATAATATATGCTGTAGTCCTAAAACCTTATTTGTCATTGTCTTCTGAACACTTTAATTAGCATGCTGCTTGCATTGTGTTTGCTAGAACTAACGTTTATTTGATAATATACATATATGTTTGTTGTTGTTATTGTTTAAGGGCTGCTCTCAAACCAAGAATTTAGACACACCTTGTACTTGTCTATCAAGCATTGTGTACTTCCAGTTAGTTGCTTACTGGCTTTTATTGACAGTGGCAGTGTACACACACACACACACACACACACACACACACACTCACACACACATTTAAGGACTGTGAAATTTGTTTTCATTTGGACGATTTTTGCTTGTGTGACTATACTGTTTCTAGTTGAGAATGAAGAAATAGTATTGTCTATATTTTGCTCATTTAAAGAGTACTTGCATTTGGTATTAAATGAATGTGTTTTGGCTTTTTGAAGAATAGTCTTAGATTCTTTGTGCTTCCGAAAGCATTTTCAGACAAGCAGGTGGAAGTGAGGGAACTGATTCAGCCTGCAGTCAGCTGTGATGGGGGGTTTTTCTTATAATGCTGGTTGCAGCTTGTCAGTATTTTCGAATACTAGAAAGGGAGTTGCCATAGTTTGGTCTGATAAATGTTTGTCATTGATCACCTAATGTTTGTTTTTAGTTTTATTAGAAGTACTCTATTCTGTAATATTGTCATTCTTTAATTAAACAGAAAAGGGAACAAAAAGGAGAAGCAGTAGCTATGTTCCTGGACATGTCTGAATAGTAAATTGATGTATATTTTTAACTAACCAGGTGACAGACGCATATGTCTTAGTTGTAATGCTGTTTGTTAATCAACCAGAATGCCTAACTTTGTGAGACAGAAGAAACCAATTTGGTAATTTAATTGGCATTTCTTTCATGTCGTATCTCATTAGCTCATTCCATGTTCCATGGATAAGGTCAGTTGTTTTGCTTTAAATAGAGACTTCATGTTTCTGTTAAATGATATAATCCACTTGTGTTGATAAGTATATTATATACTTATATTATGTCAAGGCTATATTGGAAAACAAAAGAGCAGATAACTAACCAGTAGCTCTCATAACTTTAAGAATTATGGTACTTCAGAAAGTGTCTTGGTATTACACAGTAAGATCGTATGCTGCCCTGTCTCCCTTATATAAACCTAAACTGTACATCTAAAATGTCATTCCCCCTTTCTTCCCTTGGCTTCCCCCCCTCCCTTCCTATAGGACCCTGCCGTGTAGCCCAGGTTGGCCTCAAACTCAAAGCAGTCATTCTATGTCAGTCTTCTAAGTGATGGGATTAAAGGCAATCACCACCTTATTAAAGATACAGTTTTAGTAATGATTTTAATCACTCTCAACTGTGGGGTGTGTGTTAGAGTGTGTGTGTGTGTAATTTTGGTTTACTGTTTTGTTTCACATAGGCTCCTTTAAATATTCTCTGATAAGATCATTCCCCTTACATATTACTTACTTTTAGTCTTTAAGGTTTATCTAGTTTGTTTTTTTTTTAACCAGAAAATTGCATTGATTTCCCCTTTCCTCAATTTTAAACACTAATTTCACTTTTAGTCTGTAGCCCCTAGTATTCTATAGTAATAAAACACTTTAGCAACTTCATTATTAAACTTAACTATTATTGTTAATTTCATTAGTTCACTTGTTTTTACACTTAGGCTGAGGTTATTCCATAAGTGTTCTGTATTTATGGCTGATGAAAAATATTTGTTTGTTGATAATGGATAGTATAAACAATACACAAGGGCGGTTTTTTTTGTTTTGTTTTGTTTTTGAGTAGGAAGTTGTGTGAAGTCTTGCTATAATAATTCTCATTTTGGTTTTGTCCCAGACTCCCTTGTTTCAATTCAGGCTCTTTCTGATTTTCTTTTATGCCTCTTCCTCCTTTTTCTATAAGATTCTTTTACTGTTTGCCCATTTCATATTGGATTAAGCCAGAGCCAATCTCTTTCTAGTCTTTTATCCTCAGCTTTCATTTCCAGGCCTTATTTCATATGTCCCTGTGACTTTAATCTGTATGTAAGTGATTCCCAGTCAACAACCGTATTCCAGATTTTATAACCTACATAGGCACTTTGTTTAGTCCTGAGTAGTGTTTCAGAATACTTTGCAAGCAATGCAGACTTCATAGATCTAGCCATGCCATGGGCCTGCCTGCCTTCCTGTCTGTCTGTTGCTTGCTCTCTTGGTGAGCAGTGCCTCTTCATATTTACTCAGTTAAAAACTAGCTGGTTACTCAGGTGATCACCCCAACACAAAGAATACGGTGGTTATTCTTAATTATCTTCGTTTCTTGTATCTAAAGTTCCAGATTGCTTCTGCCAACCGAGACCTGAGTTGGGGTCACTTTCTCTATGAACCACAGAAACAGGTTTCCCCAGCGGTCCAGCGTGGCCCTGTCTCCTTCCAGAGCCTAGTCTTAAGTGCCTTCAGTAGTTAGGTCACCTTTCTCGTTTCTCACCTCGTCCTGCAGTTCCTATAATTGAACTTTTGAGATTGTGAGGCAGGCAAGGCCTTTTTACCTTCACCTCCTCACAGGTATTTCTCACCTTGCAGACACTCTCCTCTGGCATTCCTCATGCTGTCTTCATCTGATTTTCACTTTAGCCCTCCAGGCTTTTCTTTTCTTGATTCCTAGGGAAGTCTGTCCTGATTCTCCAAGACTGATCAGTTGCCCCTACTGCATTAGTCCAAAACACACTGTACTTTATTGGGAACAAGTGCTTACGGCCCTGGCCATCTCTGTCATCTTTGGATTGTAGCCTCCATAAGAGCACAGATCATGTTTATTTCCATAGTGTCTGACACATAATAAATGCTCAGTGTTTGCTGAATAGATGGATGAATATACTGGAGGGTCTTTACATTTCATTGTTCACGGAGATTCTAGTACTGATTATTACCTCGATTATTCTACCTCACAATTTCTTCACTGTCTCTTTCAGATTTCTTCAACTTTTTCTAACCTGTGTACATCTGACCCTCATTTCCTCTTATGGTTCATGGTTTTGACCCTGGGTAGTCTCAAACTGGATATGCAGCTGAGGGTGACCTTGAACTTTTGATCTTCCTGATTTCACATCCCAGTGCCTGGGATTACAGGCATATATATGCCAGGAAGTCTCCTCTTCTCTATTGCTTTTGTTTTCTGACACAAGATTTCACTATTAGAGCCAGGGTGGTCGTGAATTTAACGTCTTCCTGCGCTCCCCCAAGTCTGAGATTACAGGTACCAGCCACCGTGTCAGGCTTCCCTTTATCTATTGAGTTCAGATGTCCACATCCTACTGGCCTGAGTACTCAGAATCCATCTGCACTTGGGGAGTAAGCAGGCAGCTCCAGAGCCAAACTGCTCACCTTCCCCAGTTGCTCCCTCTGGGCATTCTTATCACAAGCGGTAGCCTGGCTCTGCAGGCTGTGAAATGATTGGTGTCTCTTTTTTAGTGCATACACATGTATATTTGCTTGGCTGATTTCTCAGCTTGCTAAGTTGGTGTTTCTCTCTGTTGTAAGCAGAGCATTTATAAATTAAATCATGTTATTCTTTCACCCAAAGTCCTTTAATGTCCTTTCCTTTCCTTAAAAATTAAAGGACAGTTCTTTCAGTGACCTTCAGGGCTTTCTCCTTTCTCCTTCCTGCCCTCACTTCCTGTTACTCTTCCCCCAATTTTGTACTTTCTTTCCCAGACTTTTGCTCTTCTGCACACAGAGATGGAACCTGGCAGCCTCGAGCCTCCCATTTCTTGATCCCTGCTTTTGCAATGCTCTTCTGCATCTCTTTACAGCTTGCTATCTTTTCTCTACTTTGTGTTTACAGGCTGCCCTCCAAACAAAGCATTGCCAACGACCCAGGATAGTGAACTCCAATCCTCCACTTGCTACCCACTGCCCCTTTCCTAGCATCAGCATCCCAGGATCACCCATGTCCAATGGACATGCTTGGTTAGATGATTTTACTTTTCTTTTTTTTAAGTCAAATAATACATATAGAATATAAATGTTCTGGGTGCGGTGTTTGGCTGTTTTGTTCATGTGCTCTTTGTGTTATAATGTATTATTCTAGATGAATGAAGACAAGAAATTCCAAGTGTCTTGGAGTTCTTAGGCATGTACTATGTAAATTCAGTGTGTTAATCATGGGGTAGGAAGCACTTGTTCTCCAGGAGGCCCCCTCCCTCCTTATAGTCCCTTTCATGTCCATCAGGATTGCTCCTGAGAGATTGGAGTCTTCTTTATTTCTTTGGATCTTTCTTACCTTTGGGAAATTGGTTACCAAGTTACAGTAACCAGGACAGTATGGAGTACACATGAAGGAAGTAATGTGCACCACTGGCTTTGATAAGGGACTAGTGGAAGGGTAATCAGAGTGGTGGATTCTAAAGCATATTATTGAAAGGTAATACACGAAGGGCTAGAGTGCTTTACCTAGCAACCCCAGCACTTAAAAAGTAATATGTCTATATTAGCACTGTTTCCTTAGTGAAATGATTCTCTAGCATATAACTGATATCTATTTTATATTTTTGTTTTTAATATAACAATTAAGCTAATTTAACAACTGTTAATTTTGATAAGAATATAGAGATAAATTTTTATCCTTTTAAATTCCAAACTGCTATTTACTGATGTTTAAAATAAGTTACATGTTACCAGTCTTGTAAAATTTTGATTTCTAGCATACTAAACAGTCTTCAAGAGGCATATGCTTTGTTCTGGTAAGTTTTGAGATTGATTCTAGCTAGTTATGGTCTAAGACAACACCATTACTTAATTTTAAGTGTTCCTCCATATAACTACATTCAAAGCCAGAATACCACTCTGCCAACATCCCTGTGTAGAATTAGGACTGACGGTGAAGCCCGCCAGCATCGAGACCAGTATAGTAGCCGAAGTGCCTGTCACTCAGGCATCTTATGTGAGTCTGGATTTGAATGCATTAAGCAAGATCTTTCACTAGATAAGAGCCACCAACAAAGAAAATTTCACCATAAATTATTAGTGTTCCTTAGCATTCATTTCTTTTAACATATTTTGAAATCTGTTGTGCTTTGATTTCATGGTTTTAATTTGAACAACTGCGGGTCAGGTAATCTACAGCAAATGTAATTCTCTTTCTTTTGTTCTTTGCACTGTGAAGAGCTTTGTCATCTTATTATATTAACAATATGCTTGCTGATTTAAGGGTGGGCAGTGCTACTGTTGATAGATGCACAGATGCTGTTACTGAATGCAGCTATTTTCTGTTACAGAAGGACCATATGGTAGGCACTTGTTTTTCTTTCTGGTTGATGTGATTAGATTACTAAAATGAAAGGTTACTGTATTTAAAGACTGTCCTAGAATTTATCAGCTTTTAATCGACCTTAAGGAATTAAATGTGTGAAACTATTATAAATAGCCTTCTGTATAGTCTTAGGAGTAGAAAGACTTTGTAAGTTACTTTTATGGTTTCTGTGACAACTACCTAACATGAAGTAGCCTCAGGAAGGATGAGTTTATTTTGGTTTAGAGTTCACCAGGATATAGTGTGTGTGTGTGTGGGGGGGACATTGTGGGAAAAAGAGAAGGTACTGGCCACATTGTATCTGCAGTCAGGAACTGAGGCTGATGACTGCTGGTGCTCAGCTTGTCTCTCAGTGTTATTCTTTCTGGGACTCCAGCTCATGGAGTAATAACATCCACATTCCCACATTCATTCCTTCCTCAAGTAAGTTTTCTGGGAGCATCCTCATGAACATACCCAGGGGTGTGTTTCCACAGTGATTGTAAATCCAAGTTGGCCATGGAGATGATTTGTCATAGATATCTTTATGCAAAAGCTCCATTTCAAATTATTTTCATGAAAATAATTTTGTAGTTTGAAGTAGTCAAGCTGCAAACCATGGACTCATCAAACTGAGTATTATACAGAATAGTTTATTTCACAATGAAATGGAAGGCAGCATTTTATGTTTTTAAAGTAATCTGAAAGTGGTCCTGAAAGATGGCTCTGGGGTAAAGACATTTGCCGTGTGATCCTGGCAGCCTGAACACAAAGCCTGTGACCCATGTGGAAGGAGAAAATTGATTCTCCAGGGATGCCTTCTCATATCCACATGTGTATCATGGCATGTGTACCCCTTCACACACACACACACACACACACACACACACACACACACACACACACAGAGTTATATTTTTTTAAAAAAAAATCTGAAAGAGAAATTTATATACTGTACTATAGCTTTAAAAACTTTTTGTTTGTTTTCTAGTTAATATAAAAAATTCTATTCTCTCAAGTTAGGATTAAAATAATAGGTTTAAAACTTAAACTTGGTGTTTCTGAATATTTATCTATTTATGAGAACATAGACAGACCAGAGCAAACTGTAGTCCATTACTATAAAGAAGGCTAAGTTAAAGACTGTGTTTGCTTTTTCCCGGTGTCTGGCTGCTCTCCCGCCTTCTGTTTGATACTGGGTATGTTTGGATTCTGGCTTGGTTACTTACTGCCTTTTGCCCTGTTGCTTATCTCAGTTCTGGATGGACATCTGGTGCAGCTGTGGGTCGGGCCAGGCATGCTCTGTCCTTCTTAGAACCTAATGAGCACATCATGTCTTGACTTCCTGGCTTTCTTTTCTCTCTATTCATCATTAACATAGCTTATGAGGACTTAAATTCTTAACAACATGTTGATTATTAGATATCAGATGGGTTTAATAATTTGGAAGTTTCTTTTGGATATAATTTAACTAGTATGATCTTGGATTTACAGACACGTTAAAAAGTATCTTCAGGTAAGGTGTTTGGATATACCAGTATGCTCTGGTTTATCAGGGTTTTGTATTGAAGATAATCTGTGTGAGCTTGATCAGTGAGGCCTATTTTCTTTTCTGTCCTCTGACTATTGGCTTCTGGAAATAGTAGGGATTGGTATGTGAGGTGAGGGAATGAAATGTTTGGGGCACTCATTTTTTTCTTTTTTTAAAAAACCTTTATTTATTTATTTTATTTGCCTTGGTGTTTGCCTGGAACTGGGAACTGGAACTCCAGACAGTTGTGAGCTGCCATGTGGAGGGGCACTCATTTTTAAATGGATTTTTATTAAAAAGCTCTTAGGAAATTCTTTTTACTTCATTCATTCATTCATGCTTCTGAACAGGTTTGAAAACAAAGAGAAAAATAGAGACTGGAAAATAAAAAACCTAGAACTGTCCCCAGGTGTACACTTGCAAATTCTAGTGAGCACTGGTAGAGTTATGGGCTGAGCTCATGGCCAGGATTTCTTCATTGATATTCCAGTTTGTTTTTTACTCCTTAGGTGAGAGGAACCCAGTATGGAAACAGGCAGAAAATCCTGAGATACTGGAGACTTCTGTGAGGCCCGTCATTTCCAGAACAGTTTCTATCCTGGTGCCCCTAGTTTCGTTTCTTTTCTTTTTTTTTTAAACTTTCTTTTATTTATTTATTTATTTGCCTTGATGTTTGCCTGGAACTGGAACTACAGACAGTTGTGAGCTGCCATGTGGGAGCTGGGAATTGAACCCTGGTCCTTCCGAAGAGCAGTCAGTGCTCCTAACCACTGAGCCATCTCTCCAGCCCCCAACCCCTAGTTTCTTATAGGATTTTTTCCAATATGATGCATAGGCCACAACTTTGGTTTAGTGAAATGTAGTGGATCATGATTAGAAATTTGTTTTTGCTTTTTTACTTAAAAAATTATATTTGCACTATATTTTTAAGAAAATCCTTTTCTTACATGTCATAGACAGAAGTCTTGTCCGTAGGTTTTTGTGGATGGACCATACCCATACTGTATATGGAGGACGAGAAACACAAATCGTATAGGCCAAAGCGAATTTCAAAGTCTGTAATGTAGAACTAAGATTAGATTCATTTAATATATCTGTGGAAGTTGAAATAGGTGATCCTAGGTAGATGGGCCCATTCTAATTAGAAGTTAACAAATTTGTTTGCTTGGTAGAGATGGGCTGATCTTCAGTTAAATGTTCTCATGGCTGCTTCTGCCTTGGTTTTCAGGAGTTTCTGTCAGGTGCATTGAGGTGTTGATTTTAGTAACTTTTTGAATTACAGATTTCTAGTCTAATCATTAACATAATGAATGGAAAACCCTGGAGTTTACTCCAAACCATTATCTATTGCATGGCAGTGATCATCCCAGTCTGAGAACAGTAGAACTCCAGATCATATTCACAGACTCTTCCAGGGAGTTTTAAGGGGCCTTAAACTTGGTTGCTTTTCAAGACTGAAATTGTATTGTAGCTTCTTCTTTTGCAGTCAAGCATTATGTTCATGTTGCTGCTCTCCTGAAGTGATATATTTTCAGATATAAAAAACTCTGAGAAGAGCCAGAGATGATGGTGCATATCTCTAGCTTCAGCTAGCTTGGAAGCTGAGGCACAAGCATAAGTTGAACCCAGGGGTTCAAGGCAGCAAAACAGAACACACTTTAAAACTCAACAGGTGTGATAGCTAGTGTATTTTTCAAAAATATCTGCTGCCTCTTAATCAAAAATGAAACATTTAAAAGTGATAGAATTCTGCTTTTTGGCTTAGTGCAGCTACAACTGTTAGCTTTTTGCTTTATTATAAAAGTAATTTATTTGGCTTCATTTGTACAAGGCTGTATTTAATAATTATTGCTAGAATAAATTGTAAGCAGTTGTCTTAATTTTAACAAGAACAGAAAAAGTTACAGTGGAAGAATATGTATGCACACTCACATTCACACACACACATGCACACACAGCTCTGTACCAGAGTACACATTGAGTACACATTGTGAGTGACAGAATCACTGCAACATAAATCTTCAATAATGAAGTGTTCATTAGTAAGATAGTTTCCCCTGTGAATCTGTCCCATTTACCTCCAGCCAGCAGCTCTTCTGGTTCTGCCTTTTGAATCAGTCTGGTCTTTCTGTCTGACTCATAGTGGCCGATACTGGATAATATGATGCAAACACAATGCAAACTAATTGCAGTGTCCAGTTTGTGATTCTGAAAAAGAAGGGGGGTTTCTTGAAGACAGTGATTGTGAAGGAGAAGGCACACAGCTACTGACAAAGAGGATCTGGCAGAGTGAGACCCGTTTCCAAATGAAGAAAATGTAATCAGGGTTGATAGGCATCTCAAAGGAGAGCTGTGGAGAGCATGTTTAAGGATTAAGAGCTTTTGAGAAATTGATGTCTTTGACTGTGATTGCATCTAGGAGGGTGCAGTTTTTCTCAGAAGCAAAGTTTAGCTTAGACTCAGTCTTTCAGCAGCTCTGTTTGCCAAGAGTCAATAAAAAGCAGTTATGAATATATTGATGGATGGATGGAAGTAGTGAACAAATTTCTCTTACTACTGAGAATTAATAGAATTAATTAATCTAGCTTTTCTGGTTGACTTTTAAATGAAGCTGTTTAAAAGGCGCTCCCAGGGATAGCCTCATACAAGGTTGTAATTATTAGATACCCAAATAGTTCAGACCTGTGACTATTTGAGCTTCTACCATTTGTGACTTTAACGGATCTTTGCCGCCTAGAGTACTACGGATGCCTTAGCCAAGAGTTCATTCAGGTGATTAAAACCAAGACTAACAGGCACAATTATGTTGTAAGTTTTGTGAGAGTCTTCCCTGGGATATATGACTTGAATTATCTCTGGGTGATGATATTTACAGAACCATAGTTTGTGGCTACCAGAAATGTGTCTGCTCTAGGCATGTAGGAATACACATTCTCCCCTAGCTCAGCGAGAACGGAAGACTCATTTGTTTCTGTTTGGCTTTTGATTGCTGCTGTCACTCTTGACAGTCTTTGGCCTCTGTAATCATTTCTAATTTTGACTTTTAAGCAGATTATTCAAATGATGTGTTTGGATTAACCGATATTTTGAAAAGGTAGACAGTTATTTAATGGCCTATAATATATATGCCCATTTGGAGAGTGCAATGATTCCTCCAAACACAGGGCTTAGAAAGTGCATGCCCCATGCTGTGCTGAAGTGTTTGGCAATCATTGACAGGAAAACGGTATGTCTTTCTAGTTGGCTCTTAACTGACTGTAGACTAAATAGAACTCTTAATCTCTTCATAGGATTTGAACTTTAGAAGTTAGTTTGTATATTAACTAAGAGGGATAGAATACTAATTTTATGAATAAAATAGGGGGCATTGTTAGAGCCTACATAGATAAAAAAGGAATTTCATGAATTAATTTATGCCAGTGAACTTGGCAAGTGACAGATAGTTCTATCTGTCTCAGCACTCATTCTGTAGACCAGGCAAACCTCTAACTCACAGAAATCCTTCTGCCTCTGCTGGGACTTCGTGTGCTTTATCACACTCAGCTTTTAAAAAGAGAACTAAATAAGTTGATTCTAAAATGTATGTTTTAGAATACAAAGTTGGAGGGCTTATAGTATCATACTGACTGAAAGGCATGGAAATAAAGACAGTATAGAATTAATATAATCTTGATGTATGCAAAGAATGAAAGAGAATAGAGTTGGGAGACCTATTTGTCCATTCATCCATCATCCATCCAAATGTATTGGGGAAAGGATAGTGTTTTCAACAAGTGGAAATGCATAAAGAAAAAAAAGAGCATTCTTCTTCATGTCTCATTGGACAGAAAAGTTAATACAACATTGAGCACTGATGTGAATATAAAAACTGATTAAAGCTTCAATAAAGCAATAGAATTGGCAAAGGTTTCTGGGAAATGACACGAAAAGTATTAACTAGAAGAGAAAATTAGTGACTATTTCTACTTTATCAAAATTGAAAACTTCTGTTCTTGCAAAATGCCATTAAGAAAATGGCTGCATCTGGTCACACACACCTTTAATCCTAGCACTTGGGAGGCAGAGTCAGGCCAATCTCTTGAGTCTGATGGCAGCCTGGTCTATAGAGTGAGTTCCAGGACAGCCAGAACTATAGAGAGGAACCCTGCCTTTAAAAATCAAAACAAATGAATAGATAGATAGATAGATAGATAGATAGATAGATAGATAGATGTATTTTGAAATTAGAGGTATGGAGGAGAGGTTTGCAGAATCTGTTTTGGATGAAGGAATTGCTTCCAGAATCTGTGTAGAAAATTCTTAGGACTCAATGATAAAGCAGCCTAATTTTACAAATAGTAAGAAAGTGAACTCCACAAGACAAGATAAATGAAAAACACAGGTAGATATGTTCATCATTATTAGTAATGGGTGCAGGAGATGTGACAAATTAGTTTGTAGCACTAGCTATTCTTTGTCACACTAAAATTTGCTGCTGTAACTTAACTACAGTCAGTCAACTCTAATAGAACCATTTCTGGGAATGTCTCAAGTTAGGCTCTCTTTGAAGCATTATGATAATATTGCGATTACTTTTTAAAAAAAGTTTTTATGTTCATTGGTGTTTTGTCTGTACGTATGTCTGTGTGAAGGTGTCAGAATCCCTGAAACTGGAGTTACAGACAGCTGTTGGCTGCCATGTGGGTTCTGGGAATTGAACCCCATCCTCCAGAGGAGCAACCCTCACTGAGCCATCTCTCCAGCCCTATTGCTGTTACTTTTAATTTTCATTTTCTACCACATAGGAATGAAGGATTTTGGGTAGCAACTTTGCATACTCAGAATATAAAAATTTCACTTTTGGCTACTACCATTTACCCATTAGATTGGACAGAGTTAAAAGTCAGAATTCCTAGTATTGGTGGGTGAGAAGCATCTGTACTCTCACATTGGGTAGCTGACATGATGACACAGCCATGGAGCAAGACATTTTAGCAGCTGTCAGAAATTCAGGCACACATTCATTATGCAGCCCACTGTAGCTGATTACTTTTGTTATTTTGAGTCAGAATCTTGCTGTGTGATAGCCCTGGCTCACCTACAGTTTGGTATATTGCCCAGGGCAGCCTTGAACTCCAGACAGTCCTGCCTCAGCCTCTCAAATTCTGAATTTACAGGCATGTAGCACATCTCTTTTTACCTTTCACACACACACACACACACACACACACACATACACACCTGTTGCTATTGTTTGTTTATTTGAGACAGGGTTTCTTTGTTTAACAGCCCTGACTGTCCTGGAACTTGCTTTGTAGTCTAGGCTGACCTCGAACTCACAGAGATCCACTTGCCCCTGCCTCCCAAGTGCTGGGATTAAAGGTGCATGCTATCACTAACTGGCTGCTGTTTATATTCTTAACAGCTAACATCTTCAAATTTGAAATAGCCAGGTATCTGAGCCAGAAAATAAATTTTAATGTATTATGTAGTAGAAATACTGTTCAGCACTTAAAATTAGCTGATACTTGCAACCACATAGATGTATCTCAAAAAGAGAAACTAGATGTAAAAGAGTATATATGTATGTGTACATACTCATTTACACAGACATACACACAGAAACACACACATACATACACACTCATATAGTTCCACTTATAGAAATCCTAGAACTGGGAAAAATAACCTCTAGTGATGGAGAGTGGACTATTGGTGATCATGATTGTGGAGGCCTGTAGGAACCTGGGATAACCAGGTCTTGTGTGGTAGTGGTGGTTATATGTATGCATATATTTGCCAAGATCAATTGTGCATTTAATGGGTACGTTTTGTTCTGTGAATTACACCTCAGCAAAATATATTTGAAAATAAAAAAGTTTGGCAACATGAAATTGTGGTGAGGTTGTGTAGCAACAAGCCCTGATACTGTGCCTACTGCCCTTTAAACCAGCAAGCACACTTAGACCAAAGTCTTGGTAGCTTGCTATAAACCAGACAGCCACCTTATGATCGAGAATTTTCATTCCTAGGTAATGCCCAAAGGGAAACAAATACCTACGGGAATGTTCATAAGGATGTGCTCATACCAAACTAGAAGCAACTCAGCTGTCTGTCTGTAGGAAAACAGGGAAGCATTGTGGTGTGTTACACAGCAGTGAGGATGGATGGGTATGAAAATATCGTGAACAGAAGAAAGAAGTGGACAGACAGACAGCAGGGCCCAACACTATGACTGTAGAACTATTACATGTTGATGGAAAACAGAGCTGAGTTTGCTTTTGTGCATGAAGGCCAGGGCGTCACTAGGAGGCTCACAGGAAACTTGTAGGTAATGGGAATGTTTTGCATTTTTATGTTTGTATGAATGGCATAGGTGCATGAATTTGGAAAAATCAGATAAATACGGGCTTGAGAACTGCAGGTAGCTGTGTATTCAAGTAAAACAGTAAATATTTGGCTGGGAGATGGCTCAGTGGGTAAAGTACTTTTTTTCCATGCAACTATTAGGAGTACTAGGACAGGGTTTTGGATCCTCCCACTCCTGTAAATGCTGGATGGGCATAGTGGCCTCTACTTGTACTCACAGTTCTCAGAGGGGGAAGAGGATTCTGGGAGCAAGCTGGCTAGCTAAACTGGCTCATTGAGGAGCTCTGGGATCAAGGGGGAAAGCCTGCCTCCCTATCTACAGTGTCTTCTTTTATCCCTTTTCCCTGAGGTCAATCTCTTGCTCCATATGCATACACACAGGGGCTTGAGCCCTTATACCAGACACTCATATAGATATGAGTACATAGGTGGTGCACACACATACATACACAAAAAAGAAAAAATATGCTAAGTATGACAGGAAAATGCAAACCAGTGAAAAAAGGCTATACAGAATCTAACAAACATAAAATAACGAAAACTGTTGAATAAGCACTAAAGCCTCACCTACTACTTGGTTGTGCCTCCTGCATTTATTTTTGAAAATGAAAATAACTTAACATCTATTATTATTAAGTTCTGATCTTAAGTGTTTTTATTTTTTTAGAAGGAAAAGTTAGTTACTGTAGCCCTCAGGAAACTGAAGTTAAGCCTTGCACTTAATCTGTTTCTCTTACATATCAACTGGCTTCTCATATCCCAGTAGTTTGGCAATATGTATCAAGTTTTAGTTTTTTTCTAGAATAAATATTTAGAATTTCTTTTATTTCCTTAATTGTAGTCATTAAAAAACTGTGCAACTGTATAATAATTGAAAAAAAATCACATATGCTATAGGTGGTTCAGTTGTAATAATTTTTTTAGATTGATAATATTTTACATTGAGACTGGAGTTCCACTGTCAGACAACTTAATTTTATATGACTCTTGACTGTTTTGGGGGTGGAAATAAGTAAATAAACTCTGTAAAAACTCTATAAAAATATAGTTTTTAAAATGTGGAATTCATTTGTTAGCTATTCTGCTTAAGCTCTATTTGTAGAGCTAGTTCTTTGTAGAAAAACTATTTTACAATGTTTTCTTTGGTTATGCTCAGTAATTGTGTGCTTTTTAGTGGCTTGAGGGCTTAAGATTAAAGATGTAATTTTTTATTTTAAAAAATAATATTAAGTATTTAATATTCATATATGTTACATGATTACAGTGTACTTGATCAAGTGCATCCTTCATCCCCTCTTTTTCTTCATCTCACCTTCACCTGCAGCTCTTTTCCCCCCCAACTTCATGTGCAATGTGCCCGGGGCTCATGGAGTCCCTTCCTCCCCTGTCTGAGGGACTGCTGGGAAAAGAAGAGTCATTTTCTTCAGGCCTTTGTCCAGTAGACGGTCCTCCACCCATACACTTACAGGCAGTAAGTACTAAGTGGACTCAGTGCAATTTAGTTTAAAGAAGAGGTCACACTTTAACTATTTCTAAGTGCATAACTTGGTACATTAAGCATATTTATAATTTTGTGTAATCAACCAGGGCCTTTTCATCACACCAGAGTGAAACCTTGCCTGCTCTCCCCAGCCTCTGGTCTCCTCTGTTCTATTTCAGCATTCCCGATTTGCCAACCCTTGGTGCATCTGTGCAGCCATACAGCATTTGTCTATTCCTGTCTGGCTACTTCACTTAGCACAGTGCTTTTGTGTTCTACCCACACTGTGTGATATGTTATAACTCCATTTCCTTGTATGGTGAGCAGCGTCCTGCTGTAGGAGCACGCCATAGTTTTATGCATTCACTTGTTTATTGTTTATGGATGTGAATAACGCCATTGTGAACATACTATACAAGTATCTGTTTGAATTCCTGTTTTCTTCCAAGAGTAGAACTGGTGACAGAGTTACAGGCAGAGAGGATAACATGATGAGCAAATGTGAGAGAATGACTAATGTCCAGAAAAAACCAAGTTTATGAAAGAGAACTTCTGTTAAATACGCGGTAAATACAGACATTAATTTCCAAATGAGATTTTCACTGTCATGTCTTCCTGTGATGATGCAGGGAACAGGTTTAGTGTTTGAACAAGTCTTTGCTGCGTTCCATTCCAGCTCAGACCTGTTTTTGGCTCATGAGGGCACTGTGCAAGAAATCTCTGTTATAGTCTGCATCCAATATCTGACTTTTAAAAAACACTCAGTGTCTAGTAGCAGGAAGCCAGTGTTTTTTGTTTGTTTGTTTTTTTGATTAACCTGGATCATCTGTTAGTTCTCACAGAGAGTCTTTTGAGGACAGAGAAACTGTAATACTAATGATGGCATTTTCCAGTTTTTCCTTTGTAGTGAGTTAAATCAGAGATGTTTCCATTTTAATTATTTTAATAAATTCTGGTTTTGTTCTCTTCATTTACTTAACCTTGTTTCTCCCCATCTCAATGCACTGCTAGTTTATAACCTATAATCTGCTGGGGACTTATTAGTGGCTGCTATATTTTTCTGTAAATGGAACAGGCATAATCATTAAAAATAAATTTACTTCTATCTGATTAGTTTTGCACAGTTTTAAACGTTTACTTATCAAGATACTTATTTTGCAAGTCATGTAGATGGAGTTTTCCTGTCTCAACTTCCTGCTCCCAAATAATTACTAGGAGGCTATAAATTATAAATGGTCGGCCAATAGCTCAGGCTTATTACTAACTAGCTCTTACTTTTTAAGTTAACCCCTATGCCTTATTTATGCTCTGCCACATGGTGGTACCTTTATTAACCTGTCACATCCATCTCCTGCTCCCTCTATCTGTCTGGTGACTCCTGACTCTGCCCTTTCTGATCCCATCATTCTCAGTTTGGCTTTCCTGCCTAATTTTGTCCTGTTGTTTAAGCTATTGGCCAGTCAGCTTGTTTACTAAACCAACCATAGTGACATATATTCACACAGTGTACAGAAGGAGTATTCCACTGCACAGTCCCACAGTCGATAGTCCTGCTTCAGGTGCTTTTTCTTCCTTTACTTTTATGCCATTTCTCCCTCTGGACTTCTACTGTTGTTAACTTTATTTTTAGTATTAAGTAAATCTGTAACTATTTATTGAGATCCTTAGTTCTTTCAGAGTTCAGAATTTCCTAGATCTTGGAGGTGTTAGATTCTGGCTGTGAACTGTGTGAGTATTGGCACTTCATGAGATAAACAGATTTAGAGCCTATGGTCAGCTCAGGTCAGACTTTACTACCAGTGTGTTAAAAATGTTTTCACTTTTAGGGCTGTTTGAAGTTTAGGATCATCAATATGTAATAGATCGACTGTTGTTTTAGAAAACTTTTCTAGCAGTCACATGATACTTCATGACTTTTCTTTTGTTTATTCTTTTTTTGGGGGAAACAAATTGGCATTGACTACTTAGAGATGATGTGAGTGTATGGGTATTGCCTGCCAATTGACCTGTCATTAACAGGTAGATATGAGCACATCATAACTTTTAGAGTTAATATACTTTGATTTTTTTGGTCACTGATGACCTTTTTTTAGTTTTCTACTAAATCCTTTAGACACAAACCCATTTATCACTGATGTTTTTCTTATTTTCTAGTTCATTTTTATGTGCTATTACAGCCCAAGATCTGGAATCATTGTTTCAGCATGTCCTGTTATCTTTTAATGGATACAGTATTTCAAGACCTCACTTCCTGTTAGTGATGTTTATTCCTATTGAATTGGCTTTGAGGTTTTTCACATAAACACACACTCATGTCCTGATGTCCTGTTACCCTCTATAGTTATTCAAACCAGGACAGTGGTAATAAAATTGCTATAGTATTATTATTAAACTCTAGGCCCATTTGCTGTATTTTTTTTTTTTTTTTTGAAGATAATGAGACTATAGGTCATACAACTTCCCTTTCAAATTCAGGGTTTGGAGGGTCTTGTTATTGTTGACTGAGATGGTTTTTGCATAGCCCTGACTGTCTTGGAACTCACTATGTAGACCAGGCTGGTCTAGAACTCACAGAGATCCTCTTGCCTCTCCCTTTTGAGTGCTGGGATTAAAGGTAAGAGTCACACACCAGTCAGGGTTAGGAGTTCATTCCTCTTTAACCCCCAGAGTATTCATTTAATTTTATCCCAAAAAACCTACACAACGGGCTGGGGAGGGGGCACGGGTAGGGTTGCCAGAAATTTCTGGCTTGTCCAGTTCAGAGGGCCAGACCTGCAGTCCAGAACTTTGTCCCCAATAATGACTCAGACACTTATATTAATTACAAACTGTTCTGCCTATGACTTATTGCTAGCTAGCTCTTGCATTTTAATTCAACTCATTTCTATTTATCTACATCTTGCCATGTGGCTTGTGGCTTACGTGTGTTTCTTTACATCTTGCTTTCTTGGGCAGCAACCTGCAGCATCTCTCTCTGACTCCACCCTCCTTCCCTTTATGCTTGGATTTCCTGCCTGCCTATAATCTGCTTTGCCATAAGCCAAAACAGTTCTTTTATTATCCATTGATAATTCACAGCATATAGAAAGACATCCCATATTACCTCATGAATGTAATTACTGAGAAGTTACAATTTTTTCTTTACCCCCCCATCAACTGTATTATATCTGCCTTGTTAAACTCTCAGGAATTACAGGTCCACTTTTCCCCTTTTAAATTTCATTTAGTGTTGATTATAAAATAGCTCAGTGTTAAATATTTATCTCTGTTTCCCATGCTCTTGTTTCTTTTTAGGTTTTGACATGGGGGTCTTTCTTTGTAGGCAACACTGACCTGTGATGTACTGTGTAACCCATGCTGACCTTGGAGTCTTGCTCTCTTAATTACAAATGTGAGTCACTACATCCGGTTGCTTTAGTAAGTCTGATTGTCTAGCGTTTGTTTTCTGATAGGTTCTGTGGGAAGTCCTAGGACACAGATTCCTGGGATTCTCACAAGTTGTCTGGGGATATTACAGTGGAAAGCTCTAGCCTGGGCAGTTGTTTCTGGACTCCTTTTTTTTTTTTTTTCTTCCTGGAAATGTTTTAAATCTAATGCTGCAGGTGTGTTTCTGTTGTGGAAGTCAGGTGGCCGTTTAACTTCATTCCTATTAAGCACTTTGCTCTTTCTGCCTCAGTTAAGCTACATTAATTATTTTCATTGCTGTGATAAAACACCATGACCAAAAGTGACTTAAGGAAGAGTTTATTTCAGTTTACAGTTCATGGCAGGGAGTGCATGGTAGTGATGGAAGCATGGCAGCAGACAGCTAGAGCCAGACACTGAACTATTTAGTCTTGACTAAAAATGTTAAGCAGAAAGCAAACTGGAAGTAATCTTTCCATCAAGAATACATCTCCCCAAACAGCACCACCAGGTGGGGACCAAGAGTTCAAATACAGGAGCTGATGGGGGACATTGCTCATTTAGCTCACCACAGTGCCTCTAATTTCATCATTGAAGTGATGGTCATTCTGAAAAGATTCCTTTTCCATTTTACATGCTTTTACTTCAGGGAAAGTATAAGGATGTAACTCCTCCTGCAGATCTTTCTGCTTCTCTGGAATTCTTAAGGGGCTGTGCTGTGTGTACATCTATTATCAGTGCTTAGCACATTTTTTTTTGTGTCTCCTCTACCTTACTGTTTACTTCTGACTTTTTCTTCTTTTGAGTTTTTTTTAATTTCATTTCTGAGTTTGTTTAGTTTGGAAGCAAGTTTTTTGACCAATTGGTGATTGTTTTAACCAAATTCTTAATTCACATTCCTTGTTTTGTAGAATAAGTAGGAACATACTTTGAGAAACAGTGCTGTGTCCTGACAGAAAGCAAGGGAGAAAGTGATGTAGTCTGTGTAGTCTTATGTTTAACTCTGGTTTAAAATATTCTTTTGTTAGTCCTATGGAGCATGATTTTAGAGAGGTGCGGCTGAGTAGTGGTTCAGAGGCCAGCCTAGGAGAAAGTTTATGGGAGTCTCATTTAACAGGAAGCAGTGGAGCAAGAAAGGGACAGTCGGTTTGTTAGAAGTGGCAGACTTGGTGTTTGGGTAGAGAAGGGAGTCTAGAATGACTGTCTTCTGTTTGGTAACCAAGGACGTGAATCACCCCGTCGTTATGTAGATTAGGAGATTATTGGTGCTGGGAGTTGGGGGAAGGAAGATAATGAGCTGTGTTTGGGGCATGTAGTGCTAGGCATCTAGGTACCCAGGTTTAGCAAAGGGTTCAGTCATGCAAATTGGGGCTTGGGAGAAAGAGTGGCATTGGAGAGGGTTGAAAGTAATTCATAGTCATGAGCCTGGAGGATGACATCATCTAGGGAAAGCATAAGAAAGGAGAAAGTGGGTCAAGGAGAGAATTCTAACTTAGATAAGAAGGGAAACCGGCCATAGGCATATTCATAAGAATGATTAGTGCTACTGTTTTAATCTTGTTCTTGCTAAAAGGCCCATGCAGGTGTTACTCATTTGAAGTTCACAGGTTAAACTATTTGCTTCTGGTTGCACTTCTAGCAGGCAGCCATTGAGGAAGCTGAGTCTGGGTGACTTGGACCCCTGCTCCTCCATTCCTATCTGGCCTCTTGCTAGGCAAGGAGTTATGGAAATACTATACAAGTGGTGACCAGCTGCCTAGTGTGGGAGATATGGATGGTGTTAGCAGTGTAAGGTAATGCTGAGAGATTAAGAAGTATGTGTAAGTCATCAGTTCTTGTGTTGAAATTGGTTTGCTATGGAATGTAGATAGAATGGTTAGTTTATTGCACCACTTTCTGAAGCGGTGCTTTTATTGACTAAGTAGATGCCAGTAGATGCCAGCTCATAATCCCCCCCCCCCCGAAGAAAACAACAATTGTTTAAAAATGAAGTGATGCTAAATGCAGACTAAGGCTGCTATGAGACAGGCGTTCCTTCGTGATGTAATAATATCCTAGTGGTTGGGAGGGTGATGCAGTTTGCCCGCTCCTGATGCTGCTCAAACAGGAAAGGGAGGGGAAGAGGCTCTGTGAGCAACTCACTGCAGAGGGAGGGATCGCTGCTTGCTTACAAAAGCTGAGTCAGAGGATGAAGACTGCATTCTAGGAGGACATGGCCCAGTTCAGGCTGCTGGACTGCATGATCAACCACAACTGGAGTTTACTCTGCAATCTGTACTGTGCATGGAGTGGCCAGGTTTGTCTGATGGATATGTAGTTTTGCTTTAGTTTTTGTTTTGAGGCTGCTGTGACTGTAGGGCAGAGTGGAAATGCTGGTTATGAGAACATTGCCTTGTTACAGTTATCTTTTGTTATTTTTTGATTAGTTTTTTTCACATGGCATATGGTAAATCTGATGATCTGAATTACTCTGAAAGACATTGGTTCACTGAAGTAGCACAGATTACGCTGTTTGTAGAGCATTATGTAGTGGGGGAGGGGAAGTTGAAATGAATTAACACAGAACTAATAAATATTAAAACAATACAGATGTAAAAGAAGGCAAACATCACAGCTTTTTCCAAGGAGTTTAGGATTGTGTTAATAAGGTAGTAGGTGTTTGGAGTGAACTGCCTTTTAGCAAACTTTATTTACAAAAAAATATGGTTCTGGGTTTCTCTCACAGTGGTATTGAATGAAGTTCCTTTCTGAACTTAGCATGTTATGAGCCAGGCTTTTATGAAAACTATTGTTTTGCAGGAGAGAAAACTTGCTGGGCATATTTCTTAGAATAGTTCTCTGCTCTTGACTGTTCTCCAAAAAGCAAATTGTTCTCTGTGCAACCCCATCAATACTGTTAGCAGGTAAAGACTGCTTCAGTAAGTAGTAAATCATGTTGTACATGCCCAGCCTAATAGCTTTTAAAACACAGAAGACCCAGGCACACCCCAGCTATGTTTCAGTTCTTCCACAGGCCAGACATAAACTTCCTAGGTTAGAAGACTTAAAATTAGGTCCAAGCAGGACCTTCGGGTCTTAATTCTTTTCTGTATGTCCTATTTTTTTTTCTTGCTTGAAAAATAGTTTCATGGTTTAGCATGGCTGCAGTAGACCAATAGATCAGAGAAATCAGAGAAGGTCATTTAGAGTCTGTTTCTTCCAAGCCAAGATTGATCCCTCAGTGCACTTTCTAGTACTCTCCCTAATGGATTTACATTACCATAAAAATATGGGTTTTACATGGCTACTAAGAGAATAAAAGAAGATAGATACTGCAATTATCTTAACATTTAAAATTCATGATACCAGGAGCCTAAGGAAGCTGAAACTTGAGCTCTGTGCTTCATTCTTGCTTCATAACTATTACTAAAGAAACTTTCTTGTTTGAAGTCTAAAGCTACTTTGTCCTAGCTAATTCCAGAGGAGTGTTAACTGTGCCATAGATGCCCTGGGATGAGTTGATTCAACTGCTAATTCCGAGTACTTTGTGTGTGCCTTGGCCTGAGTGTTGCTAGAGTTGCTATTGCTGCCTTCACCGTGGTTTGATCTGACAATGGCCATTTAGCTAGTGGCAACTCTCAGAGAGTTTGCAGAATATAGCATAAGTAAATTGGCATAGGATTTCATCTCCTGTGATTTTGATGCCACAACTTAGAAGTATTTTGTTTGTTTTTGAGACAGAATTTCTCTTTGTAGTCATGGCTGTCTTGGAACTCACTCTGTAGACCAGGCTAGCCTTGAACTCAAAGATCTTCCTACTGGGATTAAAGGTGTGCACCACCACTTCCAGCTACTTGAAAGTATTTAATGGAAGTCACAGATGTAGTACCTTTGAGGCCATACAATTGAAGTATGAAAGGTAAAAAAAAAAAAAAAAAAAAAAAAAAAGCAGGGACTAGTTAGGTGTGGTGGCACATACCTGTAATCCCAGCACTTGGATACAGAGGCATGAAGGCAGACAGCTCCCATGCAGGACCTGGTTTTCCCAGATACTACATGCATGTGGATATGTGTATAACATGCATATCTGAGGTTGGCAGAGCTCAGAAGAGGGATCGTGTACTACCAGTTCCAAGTCATGACACAGAGACTTATGATTAATTATGAATGCTCAGCCTTGGTTTAGGCTTGCCCACTAGCTGTTTCTTGTCACCTAGGTTTTGTTTTGGGCCTTTTAACCTTTCTTTCATTCTGTATGTCCTACTTTCCAGCTTCCTCTATGTCTGTCTGTCTGGCAGCTGCATGACTGGCTGGCTGGCCTTGGGTGTATCTTTCTCTTCTCCCTTCTGTCTTTGTTTTTTAAAAATTTTTTATATTTATTTTTATTTTATGTGAATTGGTGTTTTGACTGCATGTATAACTGTGTAAGGGTGTCAGATCTTGGAATTACAGACAGTTGTTAGCTGCCATGTGGATGCTGGGAATTGAACTCAGGTCCTCCAGAAGAACACACAATGCTCTTAACTGCTGAGCCATCTCTCCAGCCCTCTTCCTTCTGTTTTAAACCTAGGTTCCTCCTTTATGCCCACCAGCCCCACCTGTGCCTCTCCTACCTAGCTATAGGCTGTTTAGCTTTTTATTAGACCAATCAGATGCCTTAGGCAGGCAAGGTGAAACAAATGTAGCACATCTTTACATAGTTAAACAAATACAGCATCAACAAATGTAACACATATTCACATAGTTAAACAAATACAGCATAAACAAATGCAACATAAACAAATGCAGCGCACCTTTACACAGTTAAAGTAATATTCCACAACAGGGTTGGATCCCCAGGAACTGCAGTAATGGATGATTGTGAGCCACTGTATTGGTGCTGAGAACCCAGCTCACATCTTTTGCAAAAGCAACAAGTGCTCTTAACTTGGAAGAAAGCCTTGTTTCTAGTCTGTCAAGATACTTTATTTTTTAAAAAAGCAAAATTTTAGATTTGTATGTAAACTTTTTAAACATTGATTTATTAAAAATTTTCAAAACAGTAGTGTCTGAAGTGAATACATATGGTGGGCAGATGTGGCTCTAGGCTTCCATTTTGTGACTTCTGAATTATAGTAGATTTAGGGTAGCACTTGGTTCTCCTGATTTCACATAAAAGCTAAGCTGTGCCTAAGAATGTTACAGGAAAAAAGCATGTGGTATTGATAGGGAAGGTGTGCAGAAGATGAGGAAGAAAGGGAGTAAATGAAATGGTGGATGAAAAAACAAGCTGGAGACAAAGAAATTATAAACTAGGAATCAGGAAATGCCACAATGGGGCAGAATGGTCGGTATGGCACACCGAGAATTCTGATCACCCCATATTAGTTGCTACATATCTCACTGCTGTCGGGAGACAGAAGAGTGAAGTAGAATGCCAAGTTTAGTGTTCAAGAATATGTTAGGCAGGGGTGTGATGATTCTGTGATGGCCATCTGCTTCTAACTTTGTGTACCTGAAATAGTGTGGACATCTGGATTACTGGGAAGATTAAAACAGAAGATCTTGGTTCAGTGTTTAGTACAGTACCTGGCATGCTTTATTTGATATGTGCTTATTATTATTGTTAATGTATTCTAGCTTGATACAATATGCATAAAGGTAATATCACATGACATTTATATTAGAAGTCAAAATTATGTAAGTTGAATGATCACTTGTAAAAAAATTGGAAATATAAGTCAAAATTAATTTGCACATTTTAGTCATTCAGCTATCACTTCTACTAATATTTGATATATATGGGCAATGTTTTTTGAGTAGTTTTAAATAGTTTATAGTTTTTACAAACTGGAGTCATATTATGAACATCCTCTTCTCCATTTTAAAGGCTTTATTAAATTGTGTGTGTGTGTGTGTGTGTGTGTGTGTGTGTGAATGAACATGTTGACTGCAGGTACTCATGGAGGTCACGAGAGGATGTAGATGCCCTGGAGATGGAGTTAAAGGTGGTTGTAAGCTGTCCTATGTAGGGTGCTGGGAACCAGTATAGGCCCTCAGCAAGAGCAGCAAGGACTCTTTAACTGCTGAGCCATCTCTAGTCTCCAAGGCTTTGTTTTTAACAACTAATATTCTAGTTAGAAAATCTATATACTTTAAGTATGTTTGTTGGGCATTTAAGTTGCTTCTTTGTATGTTTTCAGGTGTGTCTGTATATGAGTATGTGTACATGCATCTGTTTGTATTTACATGCATGTGGAGATCAGAGGACAGCAGTAGGTGCCACTCTGTAGGTAGCAGAGCAGCTCCTAATGCTGTTGTTGCTTTGGAGGCAGGATCTCTATATGTTGCTGTAGGATAATGCTCTTGTACATTGTAAAGATTTGTCACTTCTATTGGTTTAATAAAAGGCTGATTGGTCAGTAGGCATGCAGAAAGTATAGGCAGAGGAACAATAGTAGGAGAATTCTGGGAAGAGGAAAGGCAGAGAAGGAAGCAAGATGAGAATGCTGGACTGAGAAAAGGTACCAAACCACATACTTAAACATAGTTAAGAACTATGGGTTGATTTAAGTATAAGAGGTAGTTAGTAATATGCTTGAGCTACTAGCCCAGAATTTATTATAATATTAAGCCTCCAAGTCATTTTTTCGAGAAACAGCTGCTGGGTATTTGCTGACTATTGTAGACCATACTAACTAGCCCTGAACTCAAAAGATCCATTACTAACTTGTTCTTACATGGCTGACATATTTGCGTGGGTTCTGGGGATTGAACTCAGGCCCCTCTGCTTGTGTGGCTAGCACTTTGTTGACAAGCATTTCTCTAGTAACCTCTGGTGGTTTTATAAAAATGACTCATGTAGGGCCAAAGGGAATGGTACTATTGGGTGTGGTCTTGCTGGAGGAAGAGCGGGGTAGGTGGGGTGTGGGGGAGTGTTGAGGTCCAGAAGTTCAAGTCAGGCTGGGTGGTTCTTGTTTCTTCCTGTTGCTGTGGATCAGTTTCTTCTCCAGCACCATGTCTACCGGTGTACTACCATGCTTCCCCTGCCCCACAATGATAATAATAGACTAAGCCTCTGAACTGTAAGCCAGCTCCAATAAAATGTTTTCCTTTATAAGAATTTCTATTGTCATAGTGTCTCTTCACAGCAATAGAAACCCTAACTAAGTTACTTTCACTTCTGTATCTTTGCTATAATACATTGCTGAGTATCCTTCAAGGCCAGGGCTATAGGAGTCCTGGGTTAGATTGCAAGTGCTGTATAAACTGGTTTTATGGCACATTCTTGTAACTCCAGCACTTGCAAGGTGGAAGGAGGAGCATCAGGAGGTCATCTTTAACTACAGGAAATTGTCAGCTTGGGCTACATGAGACCTCCTGCCCTCCAAATTCAATATACTCCTCCAAAAAACCCAATAACCTCAGTTTTTCATGCTTTGTATTTCACTAAGACAGAAGGTATTTAATTAGCTAGGGAGCCCCAGAGGAACTTTAGACAAAGATCCTGAAGGTTGTTGCACAATGGACACAGTGCTATAAATGGGCTCTACTCCCCAGCCTGACCGCCAAGACAGCCCTGTTTATAGCTTTGTTGATGTGCATCTGGAGCCTTCTGTCTGCTGCTCGATTTCCTACAAATGGCCTTCTTAAGGTGAGTAGTTGATATCAGCTGGAAGTGAAAAACACGTGCAGTGGGCTGGACAGCTAAAGGAGGAGCGCAGGTCGGACTTGCCAATGAGAGCAGGGGACATGGGAATAGAACAGAGGTCTCTTTATCACTGCTAAGAGAAGTCCAAACTGAGCAGCTGTGAGTTTACCCAGTAGTGTTTAAGGATTGTTGGCCTCACTCTCAGGTCTGAAGCTCTCAGGAGGAGGAGGGGGAGGAGAGCACTGTTCTACCATCGTCTTAAGATGAGCCCAGTCACAGGAAGCCTGCACAGTCATGAAAAAGGCCACAGGAATTTTAGTTCAGTATTTTCAGAGTGATTAAAAATAGATCCCAGGCATTTTAGATATTTAACCTTGTTTAGTACTTCTGATAACCCCATGGTGATGGTGTAATTGTCACATTCCTGTTTCTGCACATGTGGGACTAATGCAGTGGGAGGTTTAATCCCTTGCCCAGGTTCCCAGAACCGGGATAATACAGAGCAGGATGTGCTGAGAGTCAGAATCAGCCGAGTGAGTGTTGTGATTACAAGGCTGTACCATTGTTAAACTAATTTGGACATTTCCAGGGCTTCTTAATTCTAACAAAATAAGATACTATTTACCTATTGCTATATGTTTGAAAAATTCTGCTTTGTATTATGGTTAATGGTTGAGTCATAGCTGATGAGGTTGCATTTCCTAGTGGCCTTGGGTTCACAGAATGAATGGGAAAGTTCTTAGGATGAACTTCACTTGGTGCATCAAAGAACATAGTGCTAGATTTTCCTGCCATTATACAACACAAGCAAGTGCAGATATTGCAGTAATATTTACTTGTAATATATTGTATAAAGGATTAATATTTGTTGAGGGGTATATGAACACTCATGATATAATTTGAACCTAAGAGAGAAACTGTCTCACGCCGACTGTTGATTTACTTTCTAGAACTCAGGATCAAAATGGGCCAAACGCAGTGTTTTTGGGGTCCCAGTCAAATCTAGCCATGCCCCATTGGGTTCTTGAACTCAGAAGTTATGCGTCTGGGCCTTTTAAACTAATGCCTGAATCCCACTACATCTCTTCCTTTTGTCTAAGAAAGTTCTAAACTAAGAATAAGATTATATACAATAGGAATCATTATAAGGTAATATCTGGGGGAAGGAGAGGTGATAACATAAGCAAGGCCAACTACAACTAACAACATAAACATAAGGTATATTTTAATATCTAGACTATTGGTAAGTGGCAATGTGTAGGGATTATTTTAAGACTGTTTATCTTGAATAATAAGAATTATTATTATCAAAAGTTAGGTGTTTAGGCTTTTTAAAATAATGCCCAAACCCCACTACTTGTAGCCGCCATGGACTCTCTTAACTTCATCAGCAAAAGGCCTGAGGATGCTTCTGTCCAAGTGTAGTAAGTATCTGTCTTCAACTAACAGTCTCAATGGTCATCAGACTTCAGGACAGGAGCCATAAAACTACACTCAGAATGTTTAAAAAGTAATGTGGTTAAAAACCAACAAACATCTGGTGAAGTATGAGGGAAGGGTCGGCCTAAGAATCAGAATGGAGAGATGGCATAGGATGTAAAGATGGCAGCTTTTTCTCACTTCTTTCTGTCTGTCCTACACACATCCCTTTATCTTCGCTTTCCTCACAGTTCACTAGACAAGTTCGGCCACCACCTTCCCACGGCTGACACCCACCTTCCTTCCCATGGCTAACCCCCCCCCAACCATCCTCCTCACAGTGATCCTTTAGCCTAGTGAGATTTGTCTCTCCTTATCGACATTTCCCCACTCTGGAGGCAGGTGGCAGCTAAGGTTGGGCTACATTTAGGAGCAATGTTTTATTACTCTCTTCTCTAGCATTTCTGACTCAGGCCCTTGGCTACCATTCTCACAGGACACTCATTCCTGAATTTCCTCTTGTAATGAAGGTTCAAAGTCACTGTTGGGCCCGTGCTGTTTGCTATCATGAAGCCGGCCAGTGCACACTTGGCAGACAGGCCCTGCCTTGGTAAATGGAGTGTCCTCTGCCCCCTCTGCAGCCCTGACTGTGTCCTGATGTCCAGTTGCTGAGCATCATGATCAGCCATAGCAGTTCTGGCCCCTCTCTTTAATATGAAGTCTCACTTGGCTCAGGCTTCTTAGACCCAGTGGTATATATGAGCCTGGCATTTGCTCTAGTGAGTACAACTCTCCCGCTGATGCTTCTCATGCACAGTGGGTACTGGCCAGGGCCTGCACTTCTTGGGGAACAAGAGCCCTTTCCTCTGTCTTTGTTGGCTGTGTTTCTAACTTTTATTGCGTGTACCAGATCACTTTCAGTCTGGAGTGGATTCACTCCTTTAGTGGGCAGTCCTCATAGGTATTTTACTTGGTACACCACTATGGACTGCATGTTCTCTCTCTCACTGGTAGGAGCAAGCTGTATTCCTGGTCTTGTGTGCTTTTCAGGGGCTGGCCAATTATCCTTTTACGAGGTCCTTTTTTTTAGGCAGACTAACCCTGGCTTGTTAGGATTGGGCGTCTGAGCAGAATCCTCTGATCTTTCTGGTCTGTTATTTAGCCCCCAGCCCTCAGTCTTCCCTGCCAGGATTTCCTTTTCCTCTGCCCAGGTCTTACAAACTGTGTGTAGAAGCTAGGGTGGTCATAGGTCCTTTTGTCCTTTCAGGGTTCAATGCTCTCTGTCACCTGCTAATCCCCGTCTGGAAGCCATTGCTTCATAGATACTATCTGAGTTTCGGTTGTTTATGTGGTAAAATGTTAGTTATCGACTACTGGGTAGCAGATTACCCCTCCAACTTAATGACTGAGAGAGCATTATTATCTCAGTTTCTTCATGGGCTAGAAATAGAAGCCTACATTCCTAGGGTTGTTGGCAGCATTGGCCACACAGCACTCTTGGTTTGTCTGGGGAAGGTCCCTGTTGATGGTAGACTTCAGGTCTTCAGAGGCTATGGAGTTGAGCACTTCTGTTCTTTTTTTCTTTACTCTTTTAAAGGAGGTTATTTCATTTAATTTAAATACATCTTTTACAAAGAAACAAATTTTTACTTTTGGTGTGGGTGTGTGCTTACATGTATGTATGTATGTGAATCTCATGCATGCCCGGTACCCATGAAGGCCAAAAGAATGTGTCAGATTCCCTGGAACTGGAGTTATGGATAGTTATGAGCTATCATATGGGTGCTAGGAACCAAACCTGGGTCCTTGGCAAGAATAGCAAGAGCCATCTTTCTAGGACACTCCCTAATGTTCCCCTTTCTGTGCATGATTTGGTTTTTAAGCTGGCTGCTGAGTGGAAGGCACCTTCAAGTTCATGTTTTGTGCCATGTGACCCTTTCCAGAGATGGAGTAGCATATAACATAGCAACCTGTTTCAAGAGGTTGTGAGGGAGAAGAGACAGAGTGGACAAGAGAGTGGTTGTTGTGTGTTGGAATCTAACCTTGGGAGGGACATTCCATCAGGAGCTAATCACTAGGTCCAGCCCACTCTAGGGAGGAGTTTGCCCATAGACAGGAATGCCAGAAGGTGGGGAAATTGATTAGAATCCATTGCAGAGTTGGGGGATGTGTTGGAGGTCATCCCCAAGTCCCTTGCTTTGTTAGGTGGCTGGAAGATCTGAATCTGTAGTACTGAGCTCTGGTTGATATATCACAGTGAAAGGAAGGCCACAAAGCAGACCCGCAGAGAGAAAGGAAAAGGCAGCTTGGACAAAGGTCAGTGGAAAGAAAGCACACAGGCTTTCGAGAGTCCTCCCTCCGGTGAAGTCACACAGGATGTGCTCAATGGCTTCGGCAACAGACTGTTACAGCGCATGTGAAAGAGAAGTGTACCAGAGAAACTCATTCAAGGTGAGATTCTGCCTAAAATATACTCCTAGAAAGCAAGCAAGTGCTTAGCATAAACCATTGTTTGCACTACACATTTTAGGCAAAGTAGCCTCTTTGCATCAGCTGAGGAACATTCTTAAAATTGAAACAGCATAACACCAATCTATGGTCCCCTCGCAACCTGCTCTCAGGTCTGCCGGACTAACTCTTCTGAATTGGATGGAAATGGAGTTTCTGTTCATCTTACCACAAATCATACTAACCAGTCAAAATATTTGTTAAAAGCAAGGTGTGGCAGTGCATATTTGTGATTCTAGCATTCAAAAGATAGAGTCAAGGAGATTGCTAGTCTACGCCACCCTGCATACACTATATAGTGATTCCATGGCTAAAAATAAAACAAAATAAATTACCTTGTTTCTTGGAATACATTGTTGGAAACTCATATCGTGAAATAATGTTATCTAACCTTTTCCTTTTACTAGTCTCTTTTTGATTAAACAAAACAGGTTAATATGAATTATAAGACTTTGTATGTTTTCAGCAGTTTATATGAACTGAAGAACTTATTCTAATATTAACTATTTTTTACACAAACAGTGTCTATTTTGGATATAAAGAGTTTTCAAGAGAATAGATTCAAAGTGTGAATTAGCATTGTTAAAATCAACTAGAGTGGATGCTGGCTCACTTGGTAAAGTACTTGTTTTACAAGTTTGAAGTGTTAGTATTTTGCGCATGGAAAGACAAAACATTTGCCGCCAAGATGCCATTTAGTTTTATTGGGAAATCTGGATATCCAGGGGAGGGTGGGGGAAAGGGGAAGGAAGGAAAGGTAGGAGAAGAAGAGGGAGCAGAGGAGGGGGCAGGGAAGAAAGGAATCACTCCCACTGTCATTTTCTTTTAAAGGGAGGGTGAGTATGCAGACACGCCCAGGGGCGTGCCCTAAGAGCAGGGGTGAGGCTGCAACGTGGGGATGCACGGCCACGCCCAGGGGGCAAACCAGAGTGGCACTAACAGAAGACCCGGCTTTATTCCCCAGAATCCACGTGAAAATGGGCATCATAGTGCACGCCTATAATTCTGGTGCTGTGGAGAGCTCTGGGGTTAATTGGCCAGCCAGTCTTGCCTGATTAGTGAATTCTAGATCAATGGTAGACCATCTGGCGCTCTCTCTCTCTCTCTCTCTCTCTCTCTCTCTCTCTCTCTCTCTCTCTCTCTCTGAGTTAAACTTAGTAAGATAAGTTGGGGATGCAGGTGAGTTGGTAGAATGCCAGTCTTACATGCTGGAGGTCCTGGTTTCAACCCTAGTACCATCTTGAACTGGGATGGTAGTACCCAGGCTTATGATCCAACACTCCAGAGGCAAATCAGGAGGATCAGGAGTTCCAGGTCATTCTCAGTCCCAGACAGTGGATTATATAAGATCCTGTCTAAAAAAACAACAAAAAATACATTATAAAAAGATTCTTATTCTTCTTTCACAAGAAGAAACAATTTTGTAATTGTTTAAGCCTAAATTTCTGTAGATTACACTTCTCAACACAGGTTCATTTTTATATCTAACTGTAAAGCCTCTCAACATGTACAGGTGCTTCAGGACTCATATCAATGACTAGTATGTCCCTGTCTCCCAGTACCACATCCATTGTCTCCCAGACTTTGACAGGAATAGCATATTAACATCAGCAAAGATTTAGCATTGTTTTTGGAGATGCCCTGACTGACAAGTATTTCAGGACATGCCCCATGGCTTTCAACACACCAGGAGCATCTGGTCTATTAGTAAAGCAGAGCTCAGCCTTGGCTGTTTACTGTGAACAATGGATGCTTCTTTTAGCTTCTCTGTTTGTATACAGTATAAGTCTTGGCATGCTGCATTTGTATTTTTATGAATTTGATATATACTTTAAGACACTTAAAGGTATTCTTTGTATAATATTCAACTTTCTTAACAGTTGTGATGGCTTCAGTTGCAGTTCAGTGGTGGAGCACTTGCTTAGCATCCACATGGCCCCTGGGTTGATCTTCACCTCATAGATTGTTTCTGAATTTCCAATTTCTTTATTTTTGCTTTTTGATGACTGTTGAGTCAGTTCTGTATTTTTGGAAGCATATTCCTTTGTAATTTATTGGAACAATCTGTTCTGTGATGTTGTTTCTAGAAGCACAGTACATAGAAAGGCAGTTATATTGTAGAATTACTGAAACCCTTCAATGCTTTCTAAAAGATTTAGATCAAGGCTCTCTTAAATATTAAGCTTCCCCACAGTACTCAAATGTGTTTAAAATACTCTCTATATTTAATTAAAGCTTTTCACGACCCAATTGTAAAATAAATAAGTCCTTCATTTGGAACGTCTTACTTGACTGAGTTTTTAGTGAATTTGACCCTAAAACAACCCTTGAAAGCTCAGGAAGGAATTGTGTATTTCTGCAATAGAAGTGGGATAGCAGGAATTTTGGGAATTGACTCAGTGGATGAGGCACTTGCCATGAAAGCAGTAGAGCCAGAATTTAGGTCCTCAGAACATATGTAACAAGAGGTGGGCATAGCAGCCCATCTCTAATCCCAGTGCAGCAGAGGAGACAGGCGCATTGGTGATCACGGTGTTTAAATGAGACATCTTGCCTCAGTTTTTAAACATACAGAACAATTGATGAAGACACCTGACACCAATTTCAGGTCTCCATACACATGAGCTCACAGATGCGTATGTACCACACACATACCTTCTTCAAAGGTGACATGAATGCGCCCGCGCGGGCACGCGCAAACACACACACACACACACACACACACACACACACACACACACACACACACACACACACGGGAGTGGGGGGGCAGGGGGAGGGGCTAAGAAAGGAAGGAGGAACTGCAGCCTCCTTGCTCCCTTTCAAAGGAGTGTCTCCCCAGGGACCTTGCATTTCTAGTTAACTGCTCCAAGGTCAGCTCACTCTACTGTTTCTACCAACTTGGGGCACATACCAGTGCTGTGACTAATCAGATCATAAAACAGTTCAGCCTACCTTAGTTAGGGCATTATCTCCTCTGTGAACCCAAAGGTCTGCTATTGTTGGTGATAACCTCCTAGTGTCTGGAGCGCTTTCCAACCCTCAGGGATTCTGTTTTCTTTTCTCCTACCAGGATTGAAGACATTACTGTCAATGAGAACTGCCCTCTATATTTTAGTGACACCACATACTTTTCTCTTAAGGGGGGGACGGCTCATTCTTTTCTGCTATTTATATTATTTATATTTATATCTAGGACAGTTTAAGGTGCTTAGTTTTGCTAGAAATGAAAAAAAAACTATTTTTATTTTAGCATATTTGTAAAACTTAAGAAAACTTAAGTGCTAATTGAAACACAGCAGTGTCCTGCTGTGGGTAGATTTGTTCTTTATTTTATGCTTAGCACTTTGAAACTGTGAACAAATAAAATTAATATTACAACAATTCTGTTCTGAGCATTTTCCCTAATGTGACCCTCACGGTTCTTCATAGACGCTGGCCTACAAGGAGGAAGTAGTGTAATAGCAAGAGAAGTTCAGTGACAGTATAAAAATGACCAGGCTTGAGACATGGCCTACTGTTCTTGCGTACAACCAAATATAGTTCCCGGCACCCAGGTAGGGCCGCTCAGAAATATCTCTAACTCCAGTTTCAAGGGATCCTCTACCCTCTTCTAAACTGTGCAGACACCAGCACTCATACCAGCACAAAGCCACATATACCTACTTAATTAAAAATAAAACAATCTTTTTAAAAAAGATGGTGAATGTAGCCCATTGTGGTGTTGTATGTATAACTTTAGTCCCAACACTCGGGTAGAGGCAGATGGATCTTTGAATTTGAGGCCAGCCTGCTCTACAGGGTAAGTTCTAGGACATCCAGGGCTACCAGGGCTATTTAGAAACCTGTCCCAAAAAGGGGGGGGGGAAGGTGAATCATGTATATACATGATTTAAAAAGTTTAATTAATAAAACAGTATGTTGTATTTATGTGATGTAATACTAGAGAGTATTAAAGATAATGTAGACACATGCTTATATGGAAAAAGACATATAGGTAAAAAATGAGTAAGTTAGAAGAGAAGTTTTTCTCTGTTTTTTATTTATTATGTTTACAGAGTTCTTCCTGCACACCAGGAGGGGCGCCAGATCTCATTCTAGATGGCTGTGAGCCACCATGTGGTTGCTGGGAATTGAACTCAGGACCTCTGGAAGAGCAGCCAGTGCTCTTAACCTCTGAGCCATCTCTTCAGCCTGAGAAGTTTCTCTATAGTGTATATTTTCATATGAAAAATATCTGAGAGTATCCATATATACCAAAATTTTGACTTAGTTGTCTCTAAAGAGGTTAGATTTTCATCAGCTTTACAGAACCTCAGTTGAGAAATTGCCTCCATCAGATTGGCCTGTGGGCATGTCTTTAAGGTATTTTCATATTAATTCTTGATTAATGATTGATATAGGAGGGCCTAGTCCACTGTGCATGGTTTTGGGTTGTATAAGAAAGCAAGATGAGCAAGCCCTTGGGGTGTAAGCCAGTAAGCAGCATTCCTCCATGGCTTCCACTTCAGTTCCTGCCTCCTCCTGCTCTGCATTTTTACAGTGATGATTAATCTGGCTGTTATAAGATGAAATAAACTCTTTTTTTCCAAGTTGCTTTTGCTCATATAGTGTTTATCATAGCAACAGCAAACAAAATAGGATTTCAAGGAATGGTAGATAAGTTCAGTTATTTTGCCCTTTGCTTATTTCTGTCTTTAGTGAACATTAGTTATGTGTCTAATTAGAAAAGTGCTGTATCATTCACTAGCTGTCTCCTCATATTGCTGAGATAGTCTTGTTAATCAGGAGACTGGAAATTTAGCTATAGTCCAGGCTGTGCAACTAGTTAGCTATGAAATCATCAGCGAGTCTGTGTGTATAGAGTAAGTTTGTTGAAGTGGCTCTCTAATTTTGAGGATTTTAGTGGTCAGAGCCTCTAAGGAAGTAGGGAGGGTTTCTTAGCTCTGTGTATAGTTCCCCTCTCTGTCCCAAGCCGCTTCGTATAGTTGCTTTTTTCAGTCACCATTCATAGATGGGGGAGGGGAACAGGAAAAAAAAAACAAAACCTCAAGGTTTAGCAGTCTGTGCTGGACATGGGCATATCTCTTCACTCTTCTATTTTCTGATACTGAAACAGACTATTTTGAATTCATGGCCAGCCTAGGTTATGAATTAAGACCCTATGTAAAAAACAATTAATTGGCTTGATGGTGCCATATTTGTTAGGATGCCTTTGCTGTTCTTGAACATCAGTTGGTAAGTGAACATTTGCTCTAGTTGACGCTGAGAGATCTTTGCTTTGTACACATTGAAAGCCCCTTGCACTTGCTGTATGTTGTTTCTCTTTGTCCTGACACTTTGAGCAGGCCTGCGCAATTGAACTTGGACCCTAATATATAGTTTGAGTTGCTGTATTTGCAAATGTTAGGCCATTTGCTTGAGGTTTCAGTGTTGTGCCTTATAAATTAAACAATTATTATTAGTGAATGACAGAAAGAGAGAGAATGTATGTTTGTTTTTGCAGCAAGGTTTCTCTACATAGCTTTGGCTAGCCTGGAACTCACAGTGTAGACCAGGCTGGCCTAGAGATCCAACTGCCTCTGCCTCCTGAGTATTGGCACTAAAGGCACAAACTGCTACACCCAGCTGATAATACAGTGTGGGGTTAATTTAATTTTGGAAATCTTATATAAATATTTATGAAGATGAGTCTTTGTTCTAGGACAGCATCGTGCTTCAAGTAAAATAGGTAAACTCTGTGATGGCCACACCTGCACGTCTGCTCCAGCTTATACATGCGTTCTGTTTATGTCTGCCCAGAGGGTACTGCGTTATATTTTAGGTGGCTAGGATAAAATGGAAACTAAGCTTGACTTCTAATTTGATGATACATATCTACTTGAAGGGTAAGGAGATGACTGTTTTTAATCTGAGAAAATTCCATTCTCATCTTGAGAAGAGCAAACCTTTTATATACATCACAAATAAGAACAATTTGAAAATATTCCTCCTTTGCTACCTATTACTGTTACCTCTTTAACAGAATATATGTCAGAACAAGCATAAGTACATTTTTCAGTTTCTGGCTTGGGCTGTCTTTGTTGCCGTCCACTCATGTTGTGTGCATGTGTTTGAGCACACATGTAGAGATGAGAAGACAGCCTTTAAGAGTCTGTTCTCTTCATCTGTCCCGTGGGTCTGGGGATCTAGTTTCAGGCTGGCTGACTTTGTGACACGTACTTTCATTGGTTGAGGTGTTTCTCAAGCCCAGTCATTTGTCATGAGAAAAATATGAAATACATACCTGGATAAAGTCTTAAAAGTAGTTGTTTTCTTTTATGTCACTCTTGTTTATATAAACTTTAATTGATCCACATAAGCTTAATGTACTTTGGATAGTGAATATTTTTCCTTTATAATTTGAAGGCCTTGTGGAAAATATTTTACGATGAGGCTAACTTTATAATGGAGAGGAGAATGTATCTCACAGTGTTGTAGTTAGAAAAGAGCAGGGTTGTTGGTTGAACTACACTTGTGGACAAAACTTCCTGGGAAGGAACAACACAGTTCTATTTACCTTAGATGGGAGCCCATGACAAATCAAGTCAGGATACCACCAAAGGCCAGCTTGGTGCACCAGTGAGTTTTATTGAGGTTACTTACAGGAATGTAGATGAGTGGTTATTTACAGGAGCAGAAATGACTTCAAGGCAGCTGGATCACCAAAGCCCACCTCACAAAAGCTGGGAACCTGGAGCACACTGCACAGCCTACAGGCAGCTCAACAGCTTGGAGTGTTAGAGTGTTAGACTCTGGCCTAATCCTCTTCTAGGCAGCTAGGTTGGTTTTTGTAGCTTTTCTCACTGAGTCTGAATTCTTTGGGTCTTCTTGGCAGCTCTGATCCCACAGGAGAGTCTTCTTTATAGCTTAGCTTCCTTTAGTCTGAGAGGGACTCTCAGCTTTTACTGCTCACTCTGGCAGGAAGGGCCTAGTGAGTCTGGTCAATTTCAGGGACTTCTTGAAGCTATTTTAAGTTGTTTATTTTCCTGTTTAAAGAGCTGCCCTGTGGGATGGACAATGTTTTAATCGGTTATTGCATGACATTATCATTCTGTTACTGTATTTTATGGCTAGGAAATATTTAGGAAATAAAGAATGAAAGTAAAATTATGGTGCCTGAGTTTGGGAACATGCTCCCTGTGCTTGGTGAAGCTTTAAAAGTAAAGGGCAGAACTACTTTTGCCAACGTTAATTGCAGTAACTGGGTATCTGCACTGATCTAGTGGTGTGGATGCTGGCCTGGGCCGATTGTGGTTGACTCTTGTCTCTGTATCTTTAGACCTGTCCCTGCCATTGTCTCAATAAGTTGCGTGTTTATCAGAAGGTAGGACAGGAAAAGCAATTGTGCAGAAAAGCTAGTGCTTATTAATATAGCACCACAGCATGATTTGTTGAAGAAGAAGTGGATGAATGCCTAAAACTGTGTCACCAGATTGTTTTTTCTTGTTTTAAACATGTATTAGATTTGGTCGTTATTCATCATAAATGTATTCCTAGTATGCTTAGAAGATAGTCAGCAATCAAACTGATAAATTCTTAGAATTGGAAATGATGTGTTCTCTGACTGTTTTGGACATATATGCAGCATGTTTTAGTCATGATTCTTTGCCACCTCCCCCCCCCCCACACTTTTCTTTCTCCTTATAGCCCACTTGAATCAATGACTGATACCTGAATATATTGGACCTGGAACCAGCATTTCTAGAGAATTTTTATTTCTGACACTTAGTTTGAAATCTTTGTTTCTAAGTTGCTTAATTCTTCCTTTAAAAAAAATAAAATACCTGAAGTATATATCTCAAGAGAATTTTTTTAAAAAAAATTGTTAACATTTCTCACAATGTTCTAGTAATATAGCAGCTGTTCATTGAAGTGGACTTCCAAGTCTTTGCATTTAATCATGATTAATGTTTGAATTTTTATTGCAGTAACATATCTTCTAGTAGAAACACTGACTTTTCTAAGTAGAATTAGGATCTCACATTTATTGCATGTTAATATTACACTATAGAGACATTCTATACCAGCCAATTTTATTAAAAAGATATAAATACTATTAAAAGAATTCATAAAAAATACAGTGTAAATACCACGAAGAAACTGCAGCACAATGCATTTCCCTACAGACAGATGTTCCAAGGAACATTTTAAAATTTTATTAGTGAAATGACCAGATATCCCTACTTCCATTTCTTGGAAAATGGATAAATACAATTTAGTCTTAAATTCAATGTATATACTGACAGAAATTAATGAGCAGTGTGGGCATTGGCCTAGGTCTCATGCCCTTGAATTCTTTAATGAACATTTTGAATAATAGAAAGCAATGCCAGAGGATATTAAAAAAGAAGTGACAGTAAACATACTGTAGATGGCAGTTATTTGTATTTTGAAAGGAGAGAAGGTTTCTCTGTATAGCTTTGGCTGTCCTGGAACTCACTCTGTAGATCTGGCTGACCTCTAAGTCACAGAGATCCTCTGCCTCTGTCTCCTGAGTGCTGGGATTAAAGTCATGTGCTACCGCTACCACCACCTGGTGAGAGGAATTCCTTTAAATTATAAGAATAGTTATACAGCTGCCATAGGACAGCTGAAAATTTTTGTTTCAGACACAGTTTTGAAAACTTTATCTTTTACTTTTATTTTTTAACCCAGTCTTGATATTAGGATGAAGAAATTGGATTTGCCTGGAGTGGATGCTGAGCTGATCCACCTTGAGACCTCTTGCCCTTTCTGGGAAGGGGATGGGGGGGATGGGAGGAGGGAGGCTGAAGGCTGACCAAGACGGGTTGGGAGGGGTTGGGAGGGGTTGGGAGAGGTCGGGAGTTGGAACAAGGGGATACATGGATAAAAAGGACTTTATTCTATATAAATAAAGAAAGAAACTTATTTTTTATTGTGTATTTGTGATTGAAAGGAAAGGGAAACACACATACACGCTGAGGTCAGAAGATAATTTTCTGGAGTTGCTTCTTTCCATCTACTTGGGTTCCTGGGCTGGAATTCAGATCACACGGTTTTAGTGGCAAACACTTTCTTTGCCTGCTGAACAGTATGCCTAGCTGAACTTTCTCTTTTAGAAAGGCAAATCAAATTGTCCCTTTTATCATGAAGATATGTATTGTTTGTAACAAGGAGATAGGAACACATAATTGGAATATGTCACCACTACCAATAAAAAACAACTTAGAGAATGTGCTAGAAAATCTGATGTTTATGAGACATGCCAGATGACATGACACCCTCTTGTTATTCTTTGAGATGGTGATGTTGTTCTAAGAGTGTATGCCTGTAAATTAATGAGATAGTCAGAGCTAACCTACCTGAGAAGCATTCCTGGATGCTTTATGACATTCCTGCATTTTTGGTTTCTTTTGCTATTATATAAAATATGAAGTATTGAAGTGCTGATTTAGGAATCTCTTTGAGAAGTTGGGACCTAAATACAGAGAAAGAGGGAGCAGAGAGACCCACTGGGAAGATGAGAGAAAGGCGAGCTGTTTAGGCTATAAATACAGTAGAAAGCAGACGCTTGATAGAAGGGCAGTCTGAGTGGCCGCCCGGCCTGGAGAGCAGAAGTTGCAGGAACCACCTCAGCAAGGTAGCTTCCCACGTGATCTGCTGCTTCTGTTAATCCTGAGATTTGCCACAGAAAAACCAGTTGCACCATTTTGATCAAGATAAAATGTTATTAAAATGTCAAATACTGTCCAGAATAAGACTTGATCAGGACTGCTCCTGGGAACTTTGCAGTTGAGTGGCCCTCAGGTGCCTGCTGATGTTTATATGGACCAAATCTATAGGCCCCGTACTTTCCTATGAGGCTTTGTTGTTATTCTCAAGAACAACAAGCAACCAAAAAACCCTACAACTGCCAGCATTCCAGGAAGTTATTTGGTCTTTGGGCAGGTAGGGTTTACAGGTTACCTTAGGGTCTAACACTACAAAAAAAAAATGTTCACCAAAATTATAAATTTAAGATTGAGCTTTTTGTGAAAATACTCTCAAGGGTTTCTTTTGCAGTATTACCTGGGTCTTTCAGCTGCAAGCTATGAGTTTATTTTTTTGTTATATTAGCTGTGTTATATTAAATGAGCTAGAGCCACTGTTTAGAAACCTATGCACAGGTACAACAAAGTACATAGTGTCACAGCAGGTCCCCTTGTTTTCAGGCTGGCTCGGCAGAAATGTCTTTAGGGCTGGAGAGAGCTCAGTGTTAGGATGAAGAGCTGAGTTTGATCCCTAGAACCCATGTCAAAAGCCAAGCATGGTGGTGTGGTGTGTAAATTCGTATTGTAAGGAGAGAGGCTCAGAGCCAACTATCGGGAAGGCTGAAATATCAGAGAGAGGAAGCATCACAATCAATTCTCACTCCGCTGTCTTGCAACTTCCTAAGCCTCACTCCTGGTCGCTTCTGTAGGTCACTTCTCCAGGTAGCTTCTCCTCTTGCTAGGTTCCTAAGAAGCCTTATATACCTTTCTAGTCAGCTGTATCCCATCCAGGTTAGGATTAAAGGCGTGAACTACTCTATTTCTAGGTAGCCTTGAACTCACAGAAACAGAGGAAGTCCTGTCTCTGGAGTTAGGGGATTAAGGGTGTAGGTCACCACTCCTGGCTTTCCCTGTCCTGGGATTAAAGGTGTGTGTGTGACTGACTCTCAGCTATTTGTCCTTGTAGTCAAGAATCAAATTCCTGAGCTGTCTGCCTAGGATTTGACTGAGTCCTGTCTCCCCAATATTTCAGGTTTTATTAAATATGTAATACACCACCACAGTGGTGAACATCTATAATCCCAGCTCTGGGGAGGCAGAGATGAGCGGGGTCTCCTGGGACTCTGGCTAGCCAGCCTTGTCTGGTAAATTCCATATCAGTGATTGGACCCTGATCTCTAAAACAATGGATGGCATCTAAAGAATGACACCCAAGGCTATCTACTAATCTGACTCACTTCCTCTGTGCCAGAGGGTGGACTTTCTCTCTCTCACTCTCTCTCTCTCTCTCTCTCTCTCTCTCTCTCTCTCTCTCTCTCTCTCTCTCTCACACACACACACACACACACACACACACACACACACACACACATTCTCCCTCACCCCATATAAGCTAACAGTCAAACAAAAAGGATTTTAAATTAGGAAAAAAAAAAAAAGAATTTACCAGCAAGCTGCATGGTGAGACTGTCAAGCATCTTTTAACTTAGGATCTAAACCTAGACCAAAAAGCCAACTTGGATTAAAAATTTTCTGGCATGACTCTGAAGAAATGAATTTAGAGTTAAGCAGCATTGAATTTATCAATACCGTACATATTATTTTTCCATGTCTCCTAATGATTGCATTGAGGAAAATGGGCTGGCATCAAAGCTGTCTGATTTTGAGAAATTATTTAACCCCTGTAAATCCACTTCTTTATCATATTCAGATAGATTAGTGGACAGCCTTGGGTGTCATTCTTTATTTCTATAAGCAGGATTTTGGGTGGCAGTGTTGACTCATTCTTAGAGTAATTGTGAAGCATGTTTGAGGCTGTGAGGGAGGGTCAGTCTCCAACACTGAAAAAAAATTTATAAAAGTTTATAGATATTCAGGTTTTGTTTTCTTATGTTTTTACTCTTGATCTCAGTGTCTGAATAGTGATACTTTAATACATTTTTGCCATGAACTGATTGTGTGTTTAGTGACACTTGTGATTTTATTTTACAAAAGAGATTTATTGTTTGCTTTGCAAGGTGCTATTTTAAGTATTAAGTACTTGGAACTTATTTAAAAAATGAGGGGTGGTAATACTTGTCTTCAGTCTCAGCACTTGTTAGAGGATTAGGAGTTTAAAGTCATCTACTTGGGTATAGCAAATTCAAGGCCAGCTTGGGCTACGTGAGAAAAGTATCTCAGGAATAATAGATAATAAAGACACATACAGGCATATGATGTAGTTTATATATTTTGACTATTTCTTATCCAAAATGCTTGGGCTAAAGCATGTTTAATGAATCTGTTTGTTGGTGAGATCTGTACATTTTGCACAGCATCCGAAGTGCAGTATTTGCAGTGCTCCCTGGTTTTCCTCAGACCTATTACATGAAATAGGGCATTCTCTACTTCTGCTGTCAGAGTTTTAGGTCGTCGAACACGTTGAGTTTTTATTAGTGACGTAACTTAACATTATTATCCTCTGAGCCAATCAGTCAAGGCACAGACATGCTTTAAGCAGCTTGCTGACCACAGTCTTAGCTATAAACCAAGGATCTAAATCAAAGAGTCTACTTCAGAGTCCATGTCCCCCTGTGCATATCCTAGAAACACCAACAAAATAACTAGATAAAAGTTGCAGCCATAAAATTAATAATTTAAGGACATAAAAAGAAAACCACTGTTTTGTGTTTTTGCAGCAAGGGAAATCACCAAAAGAGGTTGGATGACCATGAAAAAGATCTGGCTCTTTAAACAGACTTTGTCTTTAAGTCACTGTATGACCTGTGGTAAGAGTTACAAGAGCACAAGTCTTCAGCAGAACTGTAGACATATTGTAGAATTTCTTTGAGGACCTCTTAAGACAAATAGAGTGCAAAGTGCTTTCTTAGGAATGCATTCTAAGATATACTAGGAAGCTGACTTCATTATATGTTAAGTACAAATAACTATTAAAAAAGACATATGTGGGGCTGGAGAGATGGCTCAGTGGTTAAGAGCACCGTCTGCTCTTCCAGAGGACCCGGGTTCAATTCCCAGCACCCACATGGCAGCTAACAACTGTAGTTTTAGTTCCAGGCAAACACCAAAGCAAATAAAGAAAGAAAGAAAGAAAGAAAGAAAGAAAGAAAGAAAGAAAGAAAGTTTTTTTTTAAAAAAAAGACATATGTATACTTCTTACGTATGTAAGCATACTGTCATGTTGATTAACTTGTAAGACAACCCTATCTCCTCCCGCCTCTACTTTTCTTCTGTCATTGACCCAAGACCCTTTCAAGTTCTGGGCAAACACATTAACACGTTAACCTAATATCTCATTGCAGCAGTTTACAAATAAAAATATTCATCCACTCTAAGCGTCCACTTTGTTTTGTGGCAAACTTACTTGTGTGAAATGTGTACCACAATCCTTTAGAGCTTTTCTGTTATTCTAGAAAGTTTATCTTGCCACTTCCCCTGGTTTTTTGTTTTTTTAAACAATTTTATTTTTTGATTAGTGTTTCCTTTTATACTTTTATCTTAGCCCCCCTTTACTTTGCTTTATGTAGTTACTCTAATTTATATAGTTATTTGCTATCCTTTAGTTTTGAGCTATTGTTCAATCAGATAACCTTGTTATAGAATGTATTTTAAGGGAATGGCAGTTCTTAGTACACAGAAAGTTAATCTGTGATACACAGCCTCTTGTTACCTTCCTTCACTCCTAATGTAGTTCATAGGCACTTGTGGTTGGGAAGTGACAGGTACGGGGAGATGCAGATCAGAATCTTCTTAACTGGAGGGATCTGTGAGGCTGTCTTTACTCACTGTCATCCAGAAGATCAAAGACACTGTGGGGATGTAGGAGTGAAAGAGGCACTCGTGTATGTTTCTTTTTATCTCCTCTTTGGGTACAGGCTGATGGAAATGTAACCTTCCCTTCTTTCCTGCAGGGAAAAGAAAAGGTCAGAGACTAGAAGCACTTGGATGTGTTGTTCTGGATGGATGGAATAATTGAAACAGCTGAGTTATGTGTTGTTAAAAAAAAAAAAATCAGATGTGGAAGGCAAAGTGAAACTGCTGTGTTTTTGTGGAAAAAACACAGTAAAAGAAGATCTAACAAGGCCAATCAGAGACCTAAGAGGAGGAGCCATGATCCAGCAGAGGTTCCTGTGTGACTGAAAAGAAAACTTGAATATGTTTGGGTTGTGAGGCTATCAAAAGAATATTTTAGATGTAAATTTAATGCACAGGTCAGTTTAAAGTGTTAAAATTAGAGTCCAAAAGGATCTTGAAAGGGCCTAAGACTAAAGAACAAAAAATGCACACATTACAAGATAGAAGGGATGATGAGAGACTGACACAGAGCATCCTAGCCTGGGAGTGAGGGATGCTTGGTTTTGAAGGTTTCTTGAGATAATGTCTTGCTATATGTCCCATGTTGCCATCAAACTCCGTCTTCCTGCATCAGCCCCTTCTCCCACTTCCAGTGCTGGGGTTACCTTGTCCTACTAGGAACCATGTTTTTACATCTTGCTCAGGTTTAGCCATTTACACTACTGGAAAAGTCATTTCATAAGTTGGCCTCCACATGTTCATGTGTAAGAGTTCACTTTTTCTAAAACTTTCTTTGTTTTATGCCATACAGTACAACAACTTTTCTAATTGTCTTTTACTTTATTTTTCTTGGCAGTCTTAAATCACATGCTTATGTGTTAAATGCACGTAGTACAGAGCATCAAAGCAAATAAGAACTCTGGAAGGAACGTGGGGTCAGAGATCAGTAGTAGAAGAAACCAGGTCTTAGATGTCCAGCTAACTCTTTTCCTTCCTGTTTTTAGCTTTTTGAATGAAGATCTCTGAAGTCACCTGCAGAGACTTTGTATATTAGAAATTAATTGCTGGTAGTTTATCTCCCCTTCCTGGATTTGGGGGTTTCATGTCTGGGGGAACATGAAGATATATATAGGAGGCCACTACATAAGTTAAGTTTCTGCACTGAACTGCAGCAGACTAGACTAAGACCAGACGGAAGTCAGTCATGTTGATGTTCTCCAGGGCCAAACTGCAACCTACATTGCTGTCTGACATCCTGGCAGTCAGAAGGGTGATAACCACATTCCCAAACAAGCCATTTGGTCTGCACCGTAATGTAGCCACTCCCCCAAGAAAGGAACCTGAGGCTAACTGGTCAGTTATTGCAGTCTGTTTTTCCTTTTCTGTGTTATACTGGAAACTAAAATGAGGCAGAATCAGTAGACGCTTATATTTCTAAGGAATGAGGGAGGTAGAAAACGGTTACTGGGTTATTATTTTGCAATGTTAAATTATAGTTACTTTGAATAATATACTTGGTAATATAAATAAGTACAAATAATATATATCAATTGTTTTGTAATGAACTCTTGGACTATCCATTGGTCTTAATTACGTCACCGGTACAGATGAAAGAAATCATGTTTCTTACAGATTTCAGCCTTTTCTTTCTCTTTCACATTCTTCTTTTCCAGAGCATCCATGTTGCTGAGCTCCTGGCATTCATTCCATTGCATCTTACTCTGTTTAATTCTCTTTATGTCTGACATAGGGTCAGCTGTACATATTAAAGCTGTATAGTTAATCACATATGTAGAAATGATAGTGTAGTGACCACACTTACTTCCCCTGCCCTCCACTGCTCTTCATATCTCTTCCGTCCACCAGGGTGCCTGCTGTCTGCTTCCTGGCAATATAGACTCAATTTTAGGAAATTTTCAGGTCTTTTATAAATGAAATCATGAAATATGTACTCTTGGTCTAGTTTGTTTCTGGTTTTAAATTTTTTATATTTTATACTTTCATTTTATACTTTCATTTTACATACCAACCACAGTTCTCCTTCCCTCCTCTCCTCCTGCTCCCTGGTCTAGATTTTTTAACTTAGTGTAAGTAAAAGATAATTACATATACAGCAGTTTATTCCATTGATAAATATTGATTAATATATCACGGTTCATCTTTATTTCAAAACTTTTGAGATATTTTTCAGTTTATAATAAATGAAGCTGCTATGAACAATTCTGTGTAAATTTTTTATGTTGACATAAAAAAATCTGAGTTTCTCTTCAGCAACAAAAGACACAGATTTAACTATTTATGAAATCATAATGATATTAGATTTCCATTAGTAGTATGTGAGAGGTCCAGTGACCTCATAGCCAGCACAGGCTTGTCTTTACAGTAAACAGGTCTTCACATTGTGATCCACTGTAAATCTCCTGATCAGTGACATTGTTGAACATTTTAGCTTCTTTAGTAAGACATGCTTTGACCTTCTGCCTATTTTTTTTTTTAAAGTCACTGGGTTTCCAGAGTAATTTTTATGTTCCACATATCGTTCTTAATGAGATTCCATTTATGGATACTTTGCACTTTCAACAAATTGTCTTTTCATTCTCTTATATGTTTCAAACAACAAATTTTGATGAAATTTATTTTGTTAAAATAGAACATAAGTATAGGAAATTTCTTCACAATTAGAGTCTTAGCTGATACACTAAATTTTAGAAACAGTATGGCTTCATGTAAAGTATCCTGAGATCTTGATTAGGATTGCTTTGAATCAGTATACAAATATAAATCTATAGATAAATCTAGAATTAGTGTGACAACAAATTCAAATTTTCTAAATCTCTGTCTAGATAATCTTTCAGGTGTCTCAGTGATTTGTACCTGAACCTTCAGTTTTAGGTCTTGTAAATGCTTTGTCATCTCAAAGCTCAGTGTCATTTTAGTTGATATGTCTGTTTTTTTGTGTTTGTGTGTGGATGTATCTAAATGGTCATATACCCTTTTGAGAGGTGTAGAATCTCATGGAACTGGAATTACAGGCAGTTAATGAACTGTCCAACATGGATTATAGAAACTATATTCAGGTCCTGTGCAAGTGCAGAACATGCTCTTACCACCAAGGCATCTTTCTAGCCTGGTTGATAAATTGTCAGGTTTCAGTTGTTTATTGCAAGGACGTAAATTACCATGAGATTTTTTTCATATTGCCTGCACATTTCAATTATTTAGGTACATTGCCTTACTTGGCAATGTAAGCTTGGGGAGGGGTAGTGTTTCTGTTTTATCTTCTCATCTTTATGTGAAGCAAATCATTGTGGAAGTGGACTTGCTAATAGAAGATAATAATAAAGCAGAATAAGCATTTGTAAGCATTTGCTATCTGATAAAGGTGACATTTTTTAAATTGCTGGAATGAACTTGTTATAATTTACAACAAAATCTTATCAACAACTCAGACATTAAAAGGTTACCAATTGGTTTGGAGGGGTGCTTGGACAATAGCTACCTATTTGGTATTGAGCACAGGAGACTGAATGAAGTAAGTCACCCAAAGAAAAAGGTTTAAAAAGTTGGTGGGTTCACTGTGGGGTGGGGTTTGCTGGCACATCAGCCTGTAAGGAGCCTGGGAGCCTGTTGGGATTACTGAGCTTCTCTGGAACATGAGCCTGTTGCCAGTTGTTCCTGTGTCCTGCTGCATCCAACCTCTCCAGCCAGCCACACCAGCCAGATAACCCACATTTTCTCCAGTGTCTAACCTGGTCTATACTGGGTCTCACAAGTCCAACCACTCCTGCCTGCACTGCACTGCAACCAACCTCTAGGCTTCTACCAGGACTCTCCCTTGCCAGCCATTACCCACAGGTCCCCCTAGCACCACATCTAACTTTCCACTCATCCAGATCTCCCATATTCTTCTCCAGGGTCTAGCCTGGTCATCTCCACAGATCCTCTCTTCTGCCACAACCTTCTCTGTCTATATAAATTTAGAACTAACAAAAAAATCCACATGCCCAGATCTCACTGAAAAATGTGAAAGATCAAGCCAGCATCTTCTCTCCAAAACCTTCCAGTTCAGTCCTGTAGAAGTGCTTGCCAACAAGAATTACCCAAAAGAACCCTAGGGCATAAAATTTAAAAAAAAATCATAAACTTCATCAAAAAAATTCAAGGAATTTAAAGAAGACACAAAGAAAGAACTCAATGAAATTAAGAAGAAAGAATTTAAAGAAAATAAATGACCAGGTGATGCCCAAGAAAAGACAAAGCTGCTGGACATGATGAAGGCAATCTGAGAACAACATTCAGTAAGGAAATAGAAACACTGAGGAAGACTCCAGCCGAAACGAAGATGGGATTGAAAAACTCAGTAACTCAACTAGAAAACACAAAGGAGACCCTTAAAGTGAGTCATACAGAAGGTAGACTAGCAGGACTCTAAGAAAAAGTAAAGGATCTAGACAAAATAAGCAAGGAATATGAAGAAAAAATAAAAAAGAAGTGTGAGGCACCATGAAGAAAACCAAACCTTTGAATTAAAGGCACAGATGAGGGGGAGGCATAAATCAGATCTTCAATAAGATAACAGAAAACTTCCCTAAACTAAGGGAAGACATACACAGATACAAGAAGTATACAGAACACCAAGTAGACCAAATAGAAAAGAAAATCCCCATAGTTTATCATAGTTAAAAGAGTAAGTATGTAGACCAAAGATAAGAATGCTGAGAGCTCCAAGAGAAATCACACACACAAATGACACAGAAAGGAAAACCTGTCAAAATAATACCTGGTTTTCCAATGGAAATTTTAAAAGCCATAAGAGCCTGGAACAATGCATTCCAAGTCTTAAAAGATCACTGCAGCCAGCCCAGACTAAAAAACTTATAAAACCATCTGCCTTAATTAAAGGAGAAAGAAAAACTTTCCATGGCATAAACAGTCTAAAAAGGCATTATATCCAAAAGCCCAAATAAGATACAGGAAACATTATTTCAGGTTGGAGAGAGGAATGAGCATGACAGAGACTGGGGAAACAAAGTACAAAGTTGTAATTACTATAACACAAAGTACCACCAAGAGCACAAACAGCACCAAGTCAACAGCACAATGACCACATTACAACAGTAACAGCTTTAAACATTGATGTCCTCAATTCTTCAATCAAAAGACACAGACTTACTGGATGGATCAAGAAACAGAATGAATCTACCTATCTGTTGTCTATGACAAACATCTTAGTTTTAAAGGTCGGCACCACCTTAGAGTAAAAGAATGAACAGAAATACTCGAATCAGGTGGGCTAGGAAGCAAACAGGTCTTCCAATTCTTATATCTAACGGACTAGACTTCAAATCAAAACTAAAACTTCATTCTAATCAAGGGAACAGTTACATTACCTAAACATATATGCAGCAAGCTCTTGTGCAGTCACTTTCATTTTTTTAAAAAAAGTACTATTGATTTAAAGACAAAGATTAACATCAGTCCATTAATGATTGTTGTGGTGGTTTGAATACCCCACTTTCTCGAAAAGACAGGTCATTTGTACAAAAAATAGAAGCATCAGAATTAGTTGACATGACACATCAAGTGGATTTAACAGATCTACAGAGTATTCTACTCAAACACCAAAGAATACACATTCTACCCAGCAGCACATGGAAGCTTTTCTAAAATAGGTCATGTCCTAGGACACAAACCAACTCTTTACAAAGTAAAATGAACAAGCAAACGAACTTAAATAACTAATGTATCCTATTTGTCCACAATGCAATAAAACTTAAAAGTGACAGAGGCAAATCCTTAATAAATGTACACACTGATGGAGATTAATCTGAATGGATGGATCCAAAAAAGAAATAAAAATTTACCTGTAACTAAATGAAAAAGAAAAACATAGCACAACAAAACCTCTGGGACTCATTGAAAGCTGTCCTCTGAGGAAAATTTGTAACTTTTAAGTGCCTACATTTAAAAGTCACTAATAAATGACTTAATGATGTAACTCAAATGTGGAAAATCAAGAACCAGATCCAAACCTAGTCACATCAATGCAGAAATCAGTGAAGTAGAAACAAATCTTTGAGAAGATAAACAATATTGACAGACTCTTGGCCCCAACTAACCAAAAGCAAAAAAGAGAGGATCCTGATGAATGGAATCAGGAATGAATAAGGAAGCATTTATAGTAGACACCAAAGGAACTGAGGATATTATGAGGGAAAAATGGAATACTATATTATAAGAAAAAGAGAACTCTCCAAATCATTTTATGAAGTCTGTATCACCCCCATACCAAAGCCAGATGAAGACACAACAGAAAAAGAAAACTACAGGCCCATGTCCCTGATGGCTGTAGACTCAAAGATGCTTAATAAAATAGCTTGTAAATAGAAACAGACATACGTCACAAAGATTATACACTGTGACTGTTTGCTTTATTGCTGAAATGTTGGGATAGTTCAACACATTCAAGACAATAAATGTCATAATCTACATAAATGGATTTACAAAAGTCCCCTGACCATCTTAATAGGTGAAGAAGAAAGCGATTGACAAAAGTCAACACACCTTCATGACAGAAGTCTTAGATAATGTAGGAGATGGGACCATTACAAAGCCGTGAAGTCTCAAGACAGACACTTCAGTCATATCATTATGAGAGAGAACAGGGAAACATGGGTTCAGTGTGTAGATAAATGTCAGAGGAATATGTTCTTTCTATCTGTTTTCTCAGTGTGAAAGCCTGGCAGGGTCATTGGCTCCCAGTGAGGAGGAGGGAGAAGGGATGGAATAGCCACTCAGGATGAGGAGACAAGATGTGATGTTTCTTTGAGTGACAGCACTGTAGGGTCTCTCGAGGTCAGTGCTTCTGACCTTAAAGTAACACCACCAGCTCGGCATTGTTTCTTTCTGCCTGTGTTCACCTGGAAAGGCTAAGGCTCCAGTGGGCAAGTCTGATTCCTCCTGGGCCAGTCAGGTGACAGTGAGGAGTTTTGAAGGATCAAAGGTAAGGGAGTAAGTTGAAGCTGCTCTAAGATTAGTGTGAAGTGGGGGGGTGTTGATGAGGCACAGGGTGATATTGAACACGTAGAGTACAAACAGGAATGAGGTACCGAGTGCAGGTTTTGGTTCTAATCTGTAAAGGATGTTTAGTCTCAGTCAGGCAAAGGCTGAAGATGAGAGGTCACCGGACCTCAGAAGCCAGAATCTTGGAAGGATTGTGATCTCCATGCATATGGAATTTGGGCTTAGAACTGAGGCCATTTCTGCTGTTTTACTAGTATTTGTTGCATTGAACTTTATGGAAAGTCTCCTTGCTGAGAGTTCTGTGCCTCTCATTGTTTCTCCTCTTTACCCTTTGTGTGTTATATGATTTCCTCAGCACTGTTTTCCATATGCCTATGACATTTTTAACTATTGTGCCAGTTATTTTCAAGAATTCTTTCTTGCTTATTAATTTTCCACAATATATTTTTTTTCAGAGTTTCAATTTGGGGGTGTTGGTAGAGAGATAGTTGGCTCAAAGGTTAAGAGCATTGTTAAGCTAGGAGAGCTTCTGCATATTCTTTCACACCATCAATGAGTGGATCATTCAGAGGAGGATTGCTAGGGCTGTCTGCCAGCCTTAGGTTCCAGATTCAGCATGAGACCCTGTCTCAAAGGATATAAGGCAGAGAATGGTAGAAGACACCAGATACCCTCTGGCCTCAGCACAAATATAGAGGTGCCCACATATGTGCATCTACCATATGCAAGCACACGTGCATGTATGCACATCTCTTTGGTTTGGGGAATTGTAATGATTCTAACTCTAGCAGCAAGTATGTGTTTTCTCACTAAGTTCATATATGTAGTCATGTATTTATGTTTGTACATAAATTTTTTTAAATTAAGTATATTCTGTAATTAAGTGTACATGTTATATATCTTTTCATTTTAGGTGTCAAAAAATAAAGATGGAAAGGAGCAAAGTGAAACTGTGTCACCATCTGAAGATGAGCCATTCTCCTGGCCAGGTCCCAAAACAGTTATGTTGAAGAGAACATCTCAAGGGTTTGGTTTTACATTAAGACACTTCATCGTTTACCCCCCAGAGTCTGCAGTTCAGTTTTCCTATAAGGTAAGAGAACCCCATCTCCTCTCTCTCATCTCCTCTACCCCATCATCTCCTCTACCCCCTTTCCTCTACCCCATCATCTCCTCTACTCTGTCTCCTCTATACCATCATCTCCTCTACCCCATCATCTCCTCTGACCAACTCCCCTTCCTCCTTCCATCCCAAAATGTTTTTAAAAATTTAAGTTTTTTAATCTATTTTTAAGCCTATAACAAAACCTTTAATTTTTGAAATATACTGATTCTAAACTATAGATCTATTTTTCAGTGACTTCTAAGTTGCGTTTTACACTTTGTGATATGTAACTTCCCCTATTATCTAGAAAGATTCTGTTTTTCCTGGGCAAGCTATGGCAATTGTTGGTTAAAATATGCTGGTGGTTGCAGAAAATTAGTAAGAATAGAAGCTGCTAACTTTCGAGTGTGTCATATGATGATGTCAGAGTGTTAAAACATGGTGACCAGAGTAAACTGCATGAGTGTGCCTCGGTAGAGAGGGTCAGTGGGTGATGATTTCAGCTGCAGTTCACCTATGTAATCATTGTTCCTTGCTACCATTGTTAGTGTTATTTTACTTCATCCACAGCAGAGATGTGGAACAGTATTAGCCCCATGTAACTTACATGAAAACTGAGTTTAGGCCTATAAGTAGAGTGGGCCTGGAATTTTAACTTAGCTAATATATTGATTAAAGATATGTAAAGATAATGTTCAGTCATATCTACAGGCCGTATTCTTCTTTTAGTTTTTGAGATGTAGTCTCACTATGTAGCTCTGGCTGACCTCAAACTCATCGATATCTGCCTGTTTCTGTCTCCAGAAAGCTGAGGTGTGCCAGCATGTCTTGACTCTCACTTCATTTTCCCTAAATACCCATTTCCAGGAAAATGTAATGTAGGATAATCTTTTAAAGGCACTGGATATCTTTTAAAGGTTATGAATAATTACTGCTGTTGGAATTAGAATTTGCCAGTCATATTTCCTAAAATGTCTTTACAGCTACTGCTAACTACTCTAAGGATCTATTGATCCTGGAGCTGGAGAGATAGCTCAGTGGCTAAGAACACTGGTTGCTCTCTTGCAGAGGACCTGGGTTCAAGTCTCAGCATCTCCATGGCAGCTCACAGCTGTCTATAACTCCAAGATCTGACACCTTCACACAGACATACATGCAGGCAAGACACTGATACACATAAAATAAAAATAAATAATTAAAAAAGAATTGATTGATCTTAAAAGCTCTTATAATATTACTTAAATATTCGCCAGATACACATGATAGAGCTGTGTAACATATAGGTAATATAATTTCTATAAAATAATTTGCTTAACACAAGTTAAGATATATCTGTGTTAGTAAGTATTTGTAGAGTCTAAAGAATCTGGGTCTGATCCCCATCTCTGTCCCACATTAGCTTTGTGACCTTGAGCACTTGGGAGACAACAGCAGTGCCTTGCTTTCAGATTGTGTGATGAGTGAGGCATGAAACATTTGCAGTAGGAACTGACAGACAGTGATGCTTGGTGTAGCCATGTAATGCTGGGGTTTGGTATAGATATTCATGCATATAGTATCTTATATGCTTTCCCCGGGAAATGCATATTGGAGTATTTTCCACTTCAATATTGAAATTTTATCAATTCACTCAATGACTCGTGTGTGTGTGTGTGTGTGTGTGTGTGTGTGTGTGTGTGTGTGTATGTGTGTGTGTGATAGACCTAGGGCTTTTCATGTGATACTCAGTAGGTAAACACTGCAACACTGAGCTATACTCCCAGCTTTAAAAGAATTTGAAATAATTTTTAGTGTTGTATAGTTTTTAGAAAGTATATTATTGATAAAAAAAAAAAAAAAAAAAAAAAAAAACAATGTCTCTATTGTGTCAGTTAGCTGGCAACCGATTAGTCTCAGAACAGAGCTTATAACCAGAAGAAGAAAAACAACATTTGGGCAGCCAAAATAAAGGTCAAGAGTTATGTAATAAATCACTAGCCTTCGGCCAAAGCTCCGTTTACTTTTTCTACAATTCATGGCAGATTTGATTCAGTCAAGGCTCAGCAAGTACTCGTCTTGATATGTTTTCACACTAGCTTTTTAAAGTGGCTTTTCCATTTCTCAGCTAGTGTAGGTAGCATGGCAGCAAGAGCCTAAAGGCACCAAACAGACAAACTTGCCAATGGAGGACAGGAACATAAATGTGCAGTGATTAGCTTGGTGTCCCATCCTAGACCACGAGAGCTCACCTAAGTCCCTGGAGTACAGCAAATAACCACCATTGTGTTCTCATTTCAGCCTCATCTCTCAGACTGCTGGGATGGTGCCACTGCCTAAATATCTCCATGACATACCCTACCTCACGCAACAATTCACAACTCAGTTCATTTCTTGCCCCTGAGTTGGCTCCACTCACAGCCTTTTTTCTTGTGAGAACCCCACCCTTCTGACAAAGATAGCTTAGTCAGGTGCTGATTGGTATTAGTTATATGTCAATAATGTGCTTTAAGTTCAGCTTGATCAGATAAGTGTTTATTGTTGATGCTCAAATGTGTATTTTGTTTTATTTTGTAGGATGAAGAGAATGGAAACAGAGGAGGTATGCCATAAAATCTTAACTTTTTCTCTAAATGTTCCCTGTGCACTCTCGCTGCTCTGGGTTAGTATCACCTAAAGTGATTTCAAGTGTAGAGCGTTTTTAGCTGTGAGAATTACAGGAGGGGAGTATCCTCTGCTGTCATGTCAGGGTTTGTGAATTCCATCACGTGATTATTATGATTTGAACACTAATGCTTTCATTATTTACACAGAACAATTCTAAGGACACTATGTAGGGTTTTTATTTTTCTCTGAGGCCCCCTGTAAACTTAGTGTTCCTTTGAGGGCAGGAGTGTGTTCTGTCTGATCAAGGTGGCTTTGAGTCCTTTTTTCTTCTAATCTTAAATACATTAAAAGGAGCCTCATAAAAGATCCAGGCTGCAAAGGGATTATTAGTAATTCTGATGTGGTAGTTTTCAATCAACTTTAACAAGTTAAAGTTTATATGCAATAAAATTGATTCATTAAAAACTTTATTTCGGGGGCTGGAGCAATGGCTCACCAGGTAAAAGTACTTACTGCTCTTGTGGGGAAGGTTCCCTGGGTGAAGCTGAGCTGAGTTTCCAGGACCCACAGCCAGTGGCTCAAAGCTGCACGTATCTAACTCTAGGGGACCTGATGCTTGCCTCTTAAAAATATCCATAACTGAAACTGTGAGCAAAACTAAGAAATTAACATTCTGAGCACATAAGCTACAGCGTTTGATGTCGCTGCCGTTTCCTTTTCACGTTGCTGGTGACACTTCCTTAAAATCCCTCATCTTTATCTCTCCTCTTTGGTCTTTTTGGAGCTTGTGGCTGAACATTGTTGAGAATCTGCTGTTTGTCGTGGAGGGTGTTTACTCACTTGGTTTTGTTTGATGTTTTCTTACCACCAGTTCAAGTTTAATGTGCTTTTACCAATAACACCACATTTGCACCAATTACAGTGTAATGTTGTGTGAGATTTAGTAAATGTATAACCCATGAATCTCCATGTCCATCAAGATATGATTTAAAAAATAAGCATTCTATCATTTTGAAAAGTTCCTGTCTATTCTTTTGTAACTCATTTGATTCTTGTCAATAGCGAATTTTGCATTTTCTGGAATTTCTTGTCAAGTAAAACAACATAGGACATTCTTTCTTTGTCTTTTGCCTGACTTTACTTTTAAACACATGTATATGTGCTAACAGTCGTACTTTTTTTTTTTGGCTGAGTAGTTTCTTTTGGATCTATTCCACTTTGCCTTACTGTATCTTTGTCACATCTGTATCTTCCAGCCAGCTTCAGGGGTCCTAGAATTGTCATGTTGGGGGCTGACTGGAAAAGAAAATGATTTCTTTCAATATTGTCCAAGATAATTTGAGGATCTCGACCAGGTAATGAGAATCATAGGTGTCATCTGTGCAAGATGGGTTTTTCCTGTCACCATCTGCTATGCACCAGGGCTTAGGATGAGTTCCAAATGCTCCCGCCATGACAGGAACAGAGCCAGCTGACAAACTGCACTGCTATGAGCAAAGGGCATTTGAGTTCTATCGTTTTCCTCATTTTCCAGGCTGATGTGCTATGGCAGGTATGGCACACAGTGTCTAGAACATCCTGCTTGTTACAGGGGAAATGCATGTTTGAGAAGTCTAGAAAAATCAAACCAGAAAGCTGTGTGTGAATGGTTATATATCTGCCGCAGCTTTATTGAACTAATTGGATGTAGTTATGTGCTTTGAATGGGAAGAATAAATTTAAACACCTCGAAGGGCCAGGTCTCAGAGAAAGAAACTTGAAGAGGAACAGTAACATGCAAATTGAGGATAGTCTACCCATTTTATACCTACTGAGTCAAGACGAGTCATCCACATACAGAAATACCATGTTATGGTTAAATAGTAAGACATAAGTTAATACAAAAGAGGGGTGCAAAGTTGGATGGGCAGGAAAAGAGGAACAGTTCTGGGAGGAGTATGGGAAGGAGGTGACTATGATCCAATTAAACACATGAAATTCTCAGAGACTGATATGTTTGGGGTAAAAAACATTAATTTGATTGGTAGAAGATAAAATGTACATAAATTTGTGCTGTGCGTTCAATATCATTATCAAAAAGAGCTGAATTTGCCTTTAAGCTTCCTAACAGCCAAAGAATCACGTAAGAATAGTAATAGTTAGGGATACACATGGTCTTTAATACACACACACACACACACACACACACACACATATACACAAAACCATCTTGTCTGAAGACAGAACATGTTCTGGAAAGCTTCAGCAGTGTTCTTCCAAATGGCTATTTTTAATGACTTTACATCCCTAGGATGTAGTTCCTAGTGCTCAAACTCCTAATACAGTTTCTCATGTTGTAGCGGATATCTAACCACAAAGTTATTGTTGTTGTTAGCTGGGTGGTAGTGGGCCGTGCCTTTAATCCCAGCACTTGGGAGGCAGAGGCAGGTGAATTTCTGAGTTTGAGGTCAGCCTGATCTACTAGGTGAGTTCCAGGAGAACCAGGGCTACACAGAGAAACCTGTCTCAAGCCCTTCCCCCTAATTTTTTTTTTTGTGTGTGTGTGTGTGTGTGTGTGTGTGTGTGTGTGTGTGTGTGTGTGTATGCATGGTTGCTACTTTTGTGTAATTTTGCTACTGGTATGAATCATAATGTAAATATCTGATGTGCAGACGGTCTTAGGAGATCCCATGAGAGGACCGTTAGCAACCCCGACAGGTTGAGAACCACTGCTTTATAGGTTTCTGGGCTGGAGAAACGGTGTGCTCAGGCACACTTGAATGCCAGTGGACAGGTTTGTCATCTCAGTAGGGCTGCTGCTATTTCACAGGTGAGGCCAGAGGCTCTGAGTGTTCTACCAGTAAGAAGTAACCTAGAAAGTCCAGGAGGTATGGAGCATTGGAAAAGACTAAGGGTACCTAAAGAGTCTGTTACTCACTAGACATACTCTTTGAAAGAGAATGGTTGGTTTGGGGACAGGGAGGGAGTGTGCCACCAGCAGACCCTCGGCATCAGCGTGTGTGTTTGGGATCTGTTCACCATGAGGATGAGGTAATAGTCTGCTTTTGTAGATAAAAGAGCTAAAACAGCTCATGCAGATCACATGGCTAGTGAGCAGCAAAGCTGGACTTTCATATCATGTATCTCAGATACTCAGTAAGTTCTTAGTTTTGTTTTAGACTTACATCTGCCGATTTATTTTTAGATATTCTTCCTGATTTCTTTGATTTTGTTTCAAAAGTATTTCTACCTTAAAAAAATGTTCTCATATTTAGGGCCAAGAGTTATTAGGTAAATATATAGTATATTATGAAATTGACCCTGTGAAGCCTTTATAGAGTAGGAAACTAGTTTCCTATTTGTGAACACCTAAAGATAAATTCACATTGAAGTGAGGGAGCCCTAAATATCTTCTAGAAGGAAACTTTACTCATTCTGAACAGCTGTTTAGCTATGGACTTAAAAAAAAAAATACCATGAGCTTGAGGTGTTTTCAGTGCTCTGCCTATGTGTGTCCCCCAAGTGTGCTCATAGACTGCACAAAGCCCTCTCAGCCTCAGCACAGGAATATCATTTCAGTTAAACTAGTTGTCCATTGGGTCACACTCTTTATTAAAAAAACTTCTGGCTCCTGAATAGTTATTTATCGATGCCTTTTTTTTTTTTTTTTTTTTTTTGTGCACCCTCATCAGGGGCAGCTTATGTATTATTCACTGTTTGAATTCAATGGAATGTTATGATTTTTATTTGTTTTGTTTCATTTTAAAATGTATTTCCAAGTCTGTTGAAATTATGAAACTCTTTTCATCTAAGTTTTGCTTAGTGTGATAGAATCCCAGCCTTCAGCGTAGTGATCAGAGTCATAGTATATCATCCTTCATTGGAGAGAAGGGAACTGCCAGAACTGTCTTATAATGCCTAAGAGACCCAGCTAGAATGCCAAGATTTGTGCTTTGTTTGGTAATTTTTATTCTAGCCATTTAGCAAAATTTCTTTTGGCATTTAATTTTCTAATAATTAAATTGTTCAGGTTTGGTTTTTGTTGTTTTTGTTTGTACTTGGGTGTTATTTTATGTTTTAAAACATTATTTTTCAGTTGAGCAGTAATAGTGCAGGTCTCTAATCCCAGCATTTCTCCAGAGACAGAAGCATTCGGATCTCTGAATTGGAGGTCAGCCTGGTCTACTGAGCAAGCTCAGGACAGCCAGGGAAGTTACATAGGGAAACAGTGTCTCTAAAAAGAAAACAAAACAAAATATTATTTTATTCTTGAACTTTTTGTACAGTGATATAATCCAAGAAAAGACCATGTAAGCAGGGACTATTTTGCAGGAGAGAATAGCTGTTCTGGACAATTGATAGCGTGTTGATGCCTCATTGCCCTTTACATTTCTGCAGTAAATAAATACTCTTAATCACATGAGAATAAGGTTGGCTGGTGGTATTATTTCCTTTTCTTAGTCCCATTGTATTTCCATTGTTCCAGCATGTTAATAATAGGGTGGAGTACCTGGGAATTGTGTAAATTGTCAGTTGTGACATTTGTGATTTGGTTCTTTCTGACTGAATAGCTCTATAGTCTATACTAGTGTATCCAAGAATGACAAGACCTAGGACAGGCCAGATGCCAAGGAAGGCGTTCACTGGCGCTAGGCATGCTGGAGTGGCACAGCAGCAGCACCTTGGGGCTGGAACTGCCACCATTGAAGCCCTTGAATTGAAGGCTGATGGAGAGTCGGTCTAGGAAATCTTGGTTAGACTCTGTGTACATAAGTTTATGCTCTAGAGAAGGTCCAGACCCCACCATGTCTTCTTTCTGCCTTCTCTCTCATGGGACTGCTAAGTCCCCAGGGAGGGAACTAAATTTGACCAGATAACCATTCAGTGCAGATGTTATCTCAGAGCTTTGTTCAGAAACAAGTGTGCTTCAGTGAAATGTGTTTTTAGTGTTGGAAAAAGGCTGATAAGGCTGAGAAAATAGAATCTATTTTACTCTAGTAATTCCATTAATTTGCTGAAAGCATTCTTTCAGAATAATGTAACTAAAATATGGACATAAAATTGTGTTGAAAGAAGTTTTTCTTTCTGGGCAGGTCAGTAGCCAGAGATTTGGTGGTAAGTGTGTGTCTATTCTATCTGAACTCTGTGGAGCCCTTAGCTGGATAGATATTAATTAGTTGCATATTTTCTGTAACTTTTTAGTGGTAATAAATTCAGTAGACTATCCGTAGGTGTCTTAGTCTTGAGCACATCTTAGGGAGTAAGTAGGAAGGTAGGCAATGAGGGCAGCAGCCATGGTGGCAGCACTGTTCTGGGGCTTCAGTCTTTAATCCTCTCCACAGCTTTCCGGGGTGGATACAATTTTTGCCTCTAGTTTTGGGTGATGTAACCAAGACATAACATTTAAGTAATTAGCAAGAGGTAGAGTAGCTGAGTTCTGGAGTTTTCTCTTAATTTCTGCCATGGCTTCTTAGAACTTAACTTTGTGGAATTAGTGCTTGAAAGTGTGGAAGAAAGGGTTAACGTTCCCTTGACCTGCACACATTGTTGACTGATCGTGTGTTTAGCTTCAGATACAGTTTTGGCTTGTATAGCATTTCACACATGCTCTTCAGTTTTCCTCATCTTTACAGGCTCTCAGGCAATTGACTTTTGTTTGTTGAGCCTCTGCTAAATAAACAAGGCATATTTATTATCCTTTATCTCTTGTTTTTTAAGTTTACTGTATTTATCTTACATCTGGACCAAAATTCCCCGCCCTCTTTTTCTCTGGTCCTCCCTCCCCATATTATCTTAATGTCTGAATTTGTTTTTCATTTTGGTTCAGTTATATTTTTGGTATGTGGAATTTTTTTTGTCATTTATTTTTATGAGATGATAAGGAAGTCCTAGGTGTGGACCTAAAATAAATTAGATGTGAGCAGGAAATACTTCTATAAAATATTCATAACTATCTTTTCAAAATAAACACTAAATTTGACCCAAATATTTATTGACATATAAATAGGTAAATTGTGGTATATAGTGGAATACACACCAGAAATGGATGAATCGTGAAAGCTTCTTTTAAAACTAAAATTCTCCTTATATAGCTTGATACTATATAGACCAGAGTAGCCTTGAATTCACAGAGATCTTCCTGCCTCTGGTTCCTAAGTACTAGGATTAAAGGCATACACTACCATGCCTGGTTCGTTTCTACTAGCACTTAACTTTTTTTTTTTTTTTTTAAACTTTATTTATTTATTTATTTGCCTTGGTGTTTGCCTGGAACTGGAACTACAGACAGTTGTTAGCTGCCATGTGGGTGCTGGGAATCGAACCCGGGTCCTCTGGAAGAGCAGACAGTGCTCTTAACCGCTGAGCCATCTCTCCAGCCCCCGCACTTAACTTTTTTATAGTTGGAATAATATTTCTCTCTCTCTCTCTGTCTCTCTGTCTCTCTCTCTCTCTCTCTCTCACACACACACAATTTATCCATTGTTGGACAGTTAGACTTAATAATCTTTATGACCATGTATTGTTTGATTCATGATTTCAGTTCTTTGGATAGATACCCAGAAGTGTGGTTGATGGGTCACACTCTTTTCTACAGTGGTGTCACCATTTTCATGCAATGCAGGATGATCTCCATTTCCCTGTATTCTCTCCAACAAGTATTTTTCTGTTTTTGTAATAGAGCCAATCTAATGGTTATAAAATTTCATCATGGTTTTAATTTGCATTTTTTTTACTACTTAATACTTTTAGATAATATCTTTCAGTGTGCTTATTGGCCATTTGTATAACCTATTTGGAGAAATATTTGTGGATGTCCATTGCTCCTTATTTGCTTTTTAAATTATCATTATTTTATTGTGTATATATGGGTGTGTTGCCTGAATGTATGTACATGCACTGATGTTCCTGGGTCCTAATGGCTGAGCAGGGGTGAGGGTGTGCCATGTCAGTGGCACAGACATTGAGCGTCAGGTGAGAAACAAATGGCAGACTCATTTATTCAACAACAAGGAGCCATGTATATCCTCCTCCAAAAAGCCAGGCTGCATCCTGATTTATTGACATTGCATGGTTACCCCTCATTGGCTGGGCAGGATCAGAAGCTGGACAGTACCTGTTGCTACGCCCTCAGGCAGACTCCAAATTAGTTCATAAGGAGGTACATTATGTGCATGCCTTTAACTGGTTTGACCCTGTGGGCCTGTCCTACTATATATCCACTCTTTTTATTTTATTACATGGACACTCAGTGGGAGTCAGATTTCTTTGTCCTGACCTTGTTGATCTCGCCTCAGGAGGGCTCAGCAACTGGACTGTGCCTGTCTTAGGTTGGCTTGCCTAACAAGCTCTTACTGGTCATTGACTACCAGCCCTTGAAGAACATTCATTCCTGGAGAGCCACTCTAGTGGAGAGGATTAGGCAGTAGCCTTTTGAAATTTTGAGAACCAGGCATGCATAACTTCCTGTAGAGAGCTATGAGCAGGATGTCTAACAGCCATTAAAACCTGAAGAATTGCCTTAGTGTCTGCCTGCTGCTGTTGGATATGCTGCAGGAGACACATAAAGAGAATAAGGACTAACAGTTTCACCCTGCCAATCAAAGCATGTATAAGGTGAATCCAGCCTACCTCATTAGCCACCTTCTTGATGAGGGAGAGTTCAGTTATGGGGCTGGGAATCCAAAGTCTAGACAGCGGCATTTTGACTCAGATTAACCAGGAAGGCTTCTGCTGACCTTTGAGGCCCGAGATGGACTGCAATAGCTGGGGAGTATACTGTAGTGCAAGTGAATTTCCACCTTCACAGGCAGGTAGATGTTGAGGCACTTTACTCTAAGGGTGCTGAGGTGGAAGTGTAGCCCCTGTGGCAGGAGTGGTGCTGAATTGACACATGTGGTCCTAACTGTGGCTGAGCTCACCTCCCTCAGCAGGTTTCAAAGGGGCCCAAACTGTCTACCTTCTCCTCATTGGATGCTGTAGAGAGATCAGACATGGAAGGAATAGAGATGATGGAGAGGTTGCCCATTTTATAGAGGGAGACAGCAGGCAAGCAACAGTCGGAAGGTGGCGGGCAACAAAGTGGAAAATGGGTGAGACCTTCATGTCTTATGCTTAGTAGAGGACTTCCATGGTCTTTTAGCCCACATGAAGGACAGCTTTGGGAGCCAAGCCTTGGTTCTGCCTCCTGGGGGCTGGGGAGGGGGGTTGTCAGTCCTTTGTGTGAACCAAAACAGGAAAAATGTGCCTTCCTAACCAGACAGGCAGACACACACAGCAGACAACCCAAAAGAAGTTAAAAAAAAAAAAAAAGGGTGCTGTGGATTATGGTCTTGTACACTGTAAATATTTGTCCCTCCTACTGGTTTAATAAAATGCTGATTGGCTGAAGGTAGACAGGAAGTGTGGGTGGGGCTACCAGACTAAGGAAACTCTGGGAAGAAGAAGAGCAGAGCAGAGATGCCAGGTAAATCCAGAGGAAGGAAGATAAAATGCTGCTCTGAGAAAAGGCACTGAGCCACTTTGCTAATCATGGGTTAGTTTAGAGTAGGAGTTAGCAGGTAATATGCCTGTGCTAAAGGCCAAACAGCTTGTAATTAATATAAGACTTTATGTGATTATTTAGGACTGTGGGTCCAAACCTCATAACTAGGCCAGGCCATAAACTTCTGACGCTTATCTGTCAAAGGACTGAAACACACTATCTTGGGGGGCACTTTCTAGCTCTCTGAATGGATGCTGGGAAACCTTAAAGCGAAAGTAACTACTCAAACAGACAAAAATCAAAACCCAAAAGTTATAGCTGCAACAAAAAAAAGGACCCTGACCCAGGCAAGGTCAAAACCCATTCCAGAGGTCCCTGTTCAGGGTGCCAGATGGTTTGATTCCATAGGTGTGTCCTACAATACACCTTGTTTGTTCCTGGTACTTGAGGAAGTCAGAACAGGGAGTTGGATTCCTGAAACTAGAGTTACTGGTTGTCAGTAACATGGTGCTGGGAACCAGACCCACAGCCTCTGGAAAAGTAGTCAGCACTCTTAATCACGGACCACCGAGCCCTCTCTCCAGCCCTTGTTGCCCACTTTAAAAATGGGCATGTGTCTCTATTCTTCAAGGGTAGGAGTTCTTAATATAGAGAGGCTACATTATTATTGCATGGCTTGCATTTATTTTTTCTCACTTTGCAGGCTCTTTTCATGTTTGAGAATTTTCTTATTTTTTGCTTTTTTTAGAGTAAAGGTTAAAACAAAAAAAAAATGTATTCTCTTATTGGCCATATTATCTCTTCATTTTCTTGATAGTGCATAGTATTTAGTTCATCTAGTTTATTTTATTACCCATGCTTCTGTCAAAGGCATTTTAGTGAGTGAAAAAAGCCAAGCATAAAAAAGTATATACTGTCTGATTCTACTAATATAGAAACTTGTGCACACTAGTTTGAAAGACTGGGGAGGAAACAAAAGGTTTTCTTTGGGGAGGGATTGTTTTTCAGTTCTGCTCATAGAAACTATGGTTTTGCACTTGGCAGGTCTCTTGACAGAGCAGTGTCCTCAGCCTGAGGGAGTACTATATTCAGATAATGCCAGTTCTTATCTAGGATATACATTTGTTAAGCTAATTGAACCTTGCACATAAAGTATTTTATCTTAGTTGTAAGTTACAGTTATATCTCAGTAGATGATTTAAAGAATATGTGTGGTTTGTTCACTCTACCCTATGTTGGCATGTTTTAACAACACAGCTATGAACCTTCATTTATCTGCTTTGAATCCAAAGGCATGCATATGTAGGAGTGGCATTGCTGAGTCATAGGTACAGGCAGGTTCCTGCCAGTTCTTGGTGCAGTTGTAGCTTATGTACTAGCAGGCACCAGCTCTGCAGTGACTCTAAGAGTCACTAGTGCTGGGTGCTAACCTTTTACAAACTTTGGTCACTGCAGTTGGCACATAATAGTGGTATGGGTTGTAGTTTTAATTCACATTTTCCACAAGACAAAGATTACTTTTTAAAAGCTTAAATTCATTTTAATTATGAGTTGTGGCATTCTTAAAGTATTCTAAATGAGGAATTTGTTAGCTACATTATATATAGTAGATATCCATTGATCTTACTTTTCAAATTTTTACTAATTCTGGTAAGTTTCTTGTTTTAATTCATTCTAAATGAATGATATTTTGTTTTTAATACTTTGAGTTCTCTGTAAGAATTTTGCTATACTCCATTGACATAAAGAAATATCACTGTGGTGTTTCTAAGGTACTTTTTGTTTCATCAGTCCCAATTAAAACTGCAGTTTTCACACCTTTATTGTGGGTTGAGTCAGAGATGAGTTTTTCTTATGATTTTTATTTTGATTTCCGTGGTGTTTAATGTAAGATCTGCATCTTTTCAATGACTGTGTAGCAGACACTGCCTTGCTCATAAAGTTGTCTGTCACAGTGTTGGTCTCTCCTGGACTTTGCCCCATCCTGGTAGTTGGCCTGAGGCTTGTTACTATAGAGCTTCAAACCAAAAATGTTTTTATTTTGTTTTTAAGAAGAACACAACGGAGACCAAAGGTACTTACAAAGTCAGATATTTGCAGACACACGTCCTCCGTGTTATCTGGTCCATTGGCCATTTTATTTGCATCAAGACTACACTGCTTTTGATTGCTGTGGCTTGATAAGTCGGTTTACCCTGCAGGTATTCAAGATACCTGCTTGGACCGAGCTATAACTAACTCGTGCATGAGGCTCCAGATTAAACTCACAAACAGAAAAAAAAGAAAAAAAGAGCCAAATCCTAGCTAATTTTGTTTATTATGCAATATCATATAAGTTTTAGAATTGGGTTTTCACTTGCTAGAACTTTTACTGTGTGTGCATTGCTTAGAAAATTTAAATGTTTAAGAATACTTGCCTTAGGAAGCAGAGGCAGCTGTGTCTCTGAGTTGTTCTAGGACAGCCAGGGACACACAATGAAACCCAATCTTAAAAAAGAACATAAGCAAGCAAGCAAAAACAAAAAACAACCCCTGAAATAAACAAAATCTTTTTGAAGATTGTAGATTAGTTGGTCTGCGTTTTTTGGAATAATCTTTGCTTTTTTTTTCTGTTCATCTTTTGATATAGTAAATGTATATGATTGGATTTTTAGAGGTTAAACCAACTTTGTAGTGAACCAAATCAAGCTTGTTCATACTGTTGTGCTTATTATCAGCTTTGCTTGGTTCTCTACTTGAAGATTCTTGCTCCTCTGCTCAGTGACTGCATTCTGATTGGCAGACACCATGCAGCAGCTGCTAGCAAGATGGGATGACTCATGCAAGAGAATCAGTAGAGGAATGATTATGATGGACACATAGCCGAAGAGGACTGGGAAGGGAGGGTGTGAGACTGATCTGGCCCTAAGGGAAAAAAGAAAAGAAAAAAGTCTAAGGAAATTTCAGTTAGACCAGCAATCAGTGGATGAATTGGGAGCAACCTTCTTAAAGAACTCTGCTTTGGGCAGCAGTGGGGACATGCTGGCTTAGTGCGGATCTGGCAGTGGATCTGATGACTGGTGAGCTGCTACCTGCAGAAGGTTCTCAGAGGAAAATGTGAGCAGTGCCTTCATGCTTGACAGGCTGAGCTTCTTTGTCTCCATCCCCGCTAAAGGCATTTGAAGCTTTCCAGGCTGCCCTTGTTGGCTGGCCCTGAACACCTTGCTTCTCTCCCCAGCCTTAGGAGACTGTGAGGCTCTTTGCCTTGTCTAGTTTTCCTGTGGTGGTCCATGGGAAAATGAGTTGACCATGAAGCCAGCTGGCAAGCTGTACATATTTAGGAACTTTTATGTATTTATAGCTAATGAAAATTTTCAATTTTTGTTTAATCTTTTACATTAATGCCTGTATTTATTGGTTTGTTATTACATGCTTGCTTGCTTATTTATCTGTTATGTGTATGAATGTTTGTTTTGTCTGTATGTATGTCTGTGCACCACTTTCATGCCTAATATCCTCAGCGGACAGAAGAGGTCATTAGATCTCTTGAAAGTAGAGTTAAGGATGGTATGAGTGCCATGCAGGTGCTTGGAATCAAATCTCTGTCCTCTGGAAGAGCAGCCAATGTTCTTAAGTACTAAACTCTCTCCAGCCTCTTGTTTAATTTTTGTTGTAAGAATCTTGGTTCAGACTTAATTTACAAATTCCTATTTTGAGATCAAAAAAGCCATTTCTCCTTCATGCTTTCTACTTGATGTGCTAAGTAGTATATTTTCATGTTTTTAATAGTTAGCTTGATAGTGCTTTTCTCCTTGTTGCCTGCATATCATCTTGTGCTGTGTTGAAATTCAGTTTTTACTAAAGGAAATTTCTTTGTTTTGCCTTATTTTTGCTTCATAAATTCTTCAGGAATCTTTAAGATACAACTCTAGTCTTCTTACTTGGCTTCTGCTCTTGCTACTAAGAGATCATAATTGGTCATACATTTTTGGAAGTAAACACACAGACACACACACACACAGGCCACAGATACATACACACACAACACAGACATATGCACACACCAATGCTCTTAAGGTTTTTCTCTGTCCTTTTTAATGCTCAGCCATCTAGCAGTGTAGCTGAGGATCTGGTGTAAGGTGGGGTTAATGGTGTGTCATAGGACTTGAACTACTTTCCTCCTCACATCTTATCTCTGTGTATGGGTTTTTTTTTTTTGGGGGGGGCTCAGTTAAATATTTTCATTTTAAAAATAAATATGACTAGATTTTCATGGTTTTGCTGAAAATAAGGAAGCTAATGGAAAAGAGATAGTCAGTTTCGATATTTTTGAAGAGCTGTTTTATAGGAAATGTTTCACAATTTGAAGATTGAAGATATGTTCATTAATGATACACTGGAAAATCCCTGCTCACAGAGATAATCTGTTGATTGTTCATGTTTGTGGTAAATTAGGCGAGAATTCCCACCTCTTGGTTACCTGTTCAGAGAAGCACTGTGTTCCTGCAGGTTCGATACTAGGAAATAAGCAAAAGTTGGTCATGAGAGTATGCAAAGGAGACACTTAGTTGTTGAGTGTGGGCTTCCCGTCCCCCTCCCCTGTGTTTGTCTCCTTCCCTCCTTCCTTCCCTCCCTCTTTTTGTGAAGGAGGATCTCTTCATGTTGACCTGGCACTTTGATCCTCTCTTCTCAGCCTACAAGTCAGAGACTGCACTTAGCCATCAGTGTGTTTTATTACAATTTTTCTTCTCAGAGTCAGGATTATGAAGGAAAGGAAATGCCTTGAATGGCCAAAGTTTCAGTGAATAGGTACCTGGTACACAGCAGGAGCCACCAGTAACTTGAATAACAGGAAGGACAGTGACACCTGCTGTGATGGCTGACGCTGCCTTGGTGCTGTTCCTAGGTGACTTGTCCATGCTGTAGAGTTTAGCCTGTCAGTCTGTGTCTGCTACTGAGGGAGAAAACTAGGTCTGTGTCCCCCTTCTTACCCTCAATAGTCTCTGTAACTCAAAGGTTAGTGGCATATTGTGATTGAGAAACTACATTTCAGATAACTATGTGAGAACATAAAAAACAGGGCAATCTTGGGCTTATGTAGAAATTTAGACATATGCTAAGATAAACTAGCAGGTGAGAAATTTAAAAGAAAGTCTTGATATTACTTAAAAGTGATGAATGGGAATCCATGATAAAGGGAATGTAGCTGGATTATAGTGATGTCAGAAATCCACTTTTTAGGGATTGACTGAAGGCTTGAAAAACAATAATACATGGCGTTAACTTAGAAAATCAGATGTGGCTTCAGAATTTTTTAAGAATTAATTGTAAATGCTTTATTAAATATGAAAGCTAGCTTCAGAGAGCTAATCAAAGGTATTGGACAAAGGGTTGTAACTGTAAAAGAACAAGAGAAGTTCACAGAGAGTCTGAGGAGTCTCCTCAGCATGGCTCTGCTCTGTAGATATTCTCTCCTAGGAAAGGCGCCCTGGGCAGTCCTATAATTAGGGGATTTTGAGCTGTCTTTTTCTAGCTGCTCTGTAACTTGTGACCTGCCTCACAGACACCACCCAGCTGGATTACCCCATTCTTGTTTCTAATTGCTTTCCATGTTGCCTACATAGAAAGTATGGGATTCCCAACTTCATAAAAGTTAATTGTGGGAATTACAGTCCCTGCTTCTGACATTTAGCGCATAACTTTTCATCTTTGGCATAAAAATACAACAAATATATGCAGCTAAATGCTGAGTACGTTAAACTAAGAAATGTGTTTCTTGTTTTTCATTCCCTTGGCAAACATCTGTTCAGTCTGTACCATGAGCCAGACACTAAGCTGATTGCGTGGAAGGAAGCAACGTGGCCTCTAACCTCACTTCCCTGAGTGTTGATCAAATGTCACCTGGTACAGTGGACTTCCTCAACCATTTAATGAAAACAACCCTGCTTTTCATGCTCTCTTTCCTTGTCTTTCTCACCTCATTTCTTTGCTACTCTTTTCTCCCCTCTCAGTTGAAAGGTAGGACAAAGATTTTTGGTTCTTTTTTTTTTTTTTTTCCCAAATTCAGAATAGTTTCTGCCGTACATTTATTAGAAATATACAGACCCATACATATGCCATGTAATTTCAAGAAATTTGTACTCTGGTAAAAGCTGGAAATTTAAAATATAGAAAGAATGTGTGTACAATTGTTACAGGGTTGTAGGAAAATAAATCATTGTTAGACCAGGGAAGGATGCTCAAGTAGAGGATTCGTCAGATCGTGATGGACAAGTGAGACCTAGTGAGAAGGAAGGAAAACAGCATGTCAGAAGGGATTTCTGAGACATTTTGAAGTAATATTTGCCTAATGGCGGGGAAGAATGGTGGAGGGTGGGTTGTGTGTATTAGTTGTGCTTAGCTTTTCTAGGTTGAGTACAATTGAATGGATGAAATCTTCAGTCATCAAAAGATGCTAGAGGGAAAGCATGTTCTTGTCCCTAGGGAGTGGGGTTCAGTTTGGGATAAGGTACTTTTCTGATGACTGCTAGAGCATCAGTTTGGAACTCTTGAGGAGCAGCAGCAGATATGCTAGAATTAGGTTCTGGGTGTAATGAAACCATCCAGAGAACACGGAACCACAGGGCAAAGATGGGACCAGGGAAGATAATGTCTAAAGATTACCAGAGCAAGAAAAATGATAAAGAAATCAGATATGTAGATCTGAGGATAGCCAAAATTGGCACTTTGTTAATTAAGGGGTGGTAATTTTAAGGGGTCAATGAAGAACTTTTCATTTGTAGTAGAGGATGAATTAGGACAGCAGCCAAAAGGATACTTCTGAATAAATAAAAAATTAATGAGGTTATAGACAACAGTGGAGTTGACAGAGCATGAGGACAGCAGGTATCCATGATTTGGAATGTTAGAGTACATGCCCAGGCTCAGCAGTGGCATGGCAGTGAGTGTGTGTGTCTGTCCTGGGATGTTTGCTCATTATCAGAAAATCCTGCAGTGCAAGTGACTGAAGGTCAGTGAGTGCAGATAGATAGCACTGGCAGAAGTGTAAAGCACACCAACACTAGTCATGGTCATATGGAAGGCTCTGCACGAGACAAGAGAAAGAAAATTGAAAGGAAGATGAGAAGAATGGAGTCTGGAGGTTTACGGGGAGTTGGGTCACAGAAGGAAACTTTTGAGGGATAAGGGAGGGTCGACTGAAGTAACAGATGAGAACTGGTAGCCTTGAACCAAGGCCCTGATGACTGAGTCCTTCTTGAGACAAGGACACAGGACAAAAACCCCCAGAATGAAAACTGAGCATTAAAAAAAAAAAAAGAAAAAAAAATGAGGTCAAGAGCAGTAGAAGAACAAGAAACAAGAGACAGATCCAGTGTGACCTATGCTGTAGGGAGAATAGGTTAAAATTACCAGAAGCTTGGAAGAGCAGCAGCCTTGAGGGAACAGGGGTTGAAATACAGCAAGAGCCTTTCCTGAGCATTGTCAGGAACTGGCTTGCACTTAGGAAGCAATTCCCTCTGTGGCTCAGTTTCATTCAGTGGTAATAGTAGGCTGGGAACTGTGGCAGTGCCAGAGCGTGAGTGTCATATTCTCTGTAGTTAGATGGGTAAATTGTATGCTTTGAAAAGTCAGTGAAGAAATAAGTTGAAGTTGCCGTTAAGTTACGCTGAAATGTGGATTTATAAGTGCTCTTTGAAAGATCCCGGAGGGAGGCAGTCTTGACGTTGAAAGCGCACTAAGGAAGGTCTTGACAAGACTGAAAAGCAAGCTTATTAGTTGGTTAAGGTGTCGAGCAGTGGTAAATTCACAGTTGGAAAGTTGTTACTTATGATTAAGAGTGCTGTAACAATTTGGGTGGTCAAAGAAATCACAACCTAGTATAGCAAGAACAGGACTGTGGCTCTAGGCATGGTACATGATTTATGAAATTTCTAAAACTTTTGGAAAAATCTAACATTATGTGAACTTCAAATACCCTGAAAGGAAATCACGAGGCTGTTTTGTTCATAATAAGAGAATCAGTATGAATCTGGGTAAATATCTGTTGGGTGATAGCATGTTCCCACAATGTCTCTGCCTAGCTATAATGCCAATTTTTTTTTGATTCATGCCTGACACCTAGTGGTATTATACTTATACTACTCTCAATTGCCAGCCTTGTCCATGTACTAATCAGGACATGAGACAAACCTCAGAACTGCTTCAGGCTGTTTTACTGTAGGTATTTTCCAGGGTTACATTTGGAATTAGACAGGAAGTATTTATTGAGCATCCATCCCAGGCCAGGTACCACTCTATGCACTTGAGATTTTCAAGTGGCATGTTTTCTTTTTCATAACCTCAGAGAATTGAAAGTAGAGCTGCTGCATGAATTTTCATTATAATGAAAGAAACTCAGAGACAGATATCAGGGAAAGGCTGAAATATCGAAGAGTAAAATACCACAGTCAAATCTCACCCAGCTATCTTCCAGCTTCCTCTGCCTCACTCCTGTTCATTTCTAATTGCAGCTGGTTTCCTAAGCCTGCCTTAAATACCTTCTTTGCCCAGCTGTATCCCATCAAAGTTAAGATTAAAGATTACCACTCTGGGGCTCCCCCCCCCCCCAATGCTGGGATTAAAGGTGTGTGCCATTGAAACCAAGCTGTTTGACCTTGTACTCCCAGAGATCCAGAACTCCCAGACCTACTTCTGCCTAGTTTGATTGTGGGTTGATCTCTTTATATTCCAGGTTTTATTAAATATGTAACATATCACCATATATAGCTGAGCAAATTGGCTTTAAACTCACTGAATCAACAACAGTGGGATGACTGTAAACTTACAGATTTGAATATATAGCTAAGAAGATCCACTATAAACTCATGAATTTGAATATATAGCTTAGCAGATCTACCATTAACTCACTGATTTGGGGTCTGTAACTCAGCAGATCCACTATTAACCCATGAAATTTGAATATGTAGCTGAGCAGATTCACAGGATGAGTGACTTGTTTATAAACTTATCATAGGGATGTTTTGTGATTTTTACATGTGAGACTTTTGTATTTGTCTCATGGCGTTGGGGACTGTGTCAGTCCTTAATGTGAAGTCTGTATTTAAAAAGATAAAAGACTGACTTGTGCTCAACATATGTGAGAAATCGTGTCGAGTTTGTACTGTGCTCTGTGGAGACTCAATGAAGCATTTTGCTAATTTGCCTATAAGTTAATGCTAACGTTCTTATCTTTCAGCTAGGTCTGCCAAAGTATTTACAGTGTTTATGAATGAATCACATCTGGGATTTAATTTGAAATGCTTTAGAAGGCTATGAGTGGGTTTCAATGCCACAGGACTCTCATAGCTTTTCAGATAGTGGGGCTTCATGCTATTAGCTTCTGGTTCTGAGCATGTGAAATGTCCCCATGGCAAAAGTTTGAAAGATCTAGATAGATGTATCTGATCTGAAAACATTTAACATAAGTTCAAACATAGTCTGCTTTTAAAGTTTTAAAAGCTTTATTTTTACTCCATTTTTTAAAGGGTTGGGTTGTAGACTATATATTTGTTTGTAGTATATAATTGTTATTAAAACATGACAGGTCCCATTTGATTCCACTCTGAGATTGTTATAATTTGAGATCAGGAACTCTTACTGATATCAGATCTGCAGATTAAGAGGTAAAACTTGAATGCACTAACTAGCATTCTGAAAATGAGTGTGTCTAGTAGAATTTGGAGAACACCCTCCCCCTAGAGGAACACCTGATTCAGTCTTGAGGTTGGGGGAGAAAACTGGATCTGCCAGGAGTGGAGACTGAACTAAGCAATACTGGGACAGTGGGACCATGGGACTGGCTGCCTCCTGCCCAGGGAAGAGATGGGGAATTGTGGAGAAGAGAGAATGACCTGATGTGGTGGGAGGGGGAAGGGACCTTCAATAAGGATATACAAGGATAGAAAGTGTGACGACTTTGTTCATAATAATAATAATAATAATAAAATAAAAATAAAAAAAGAAGAAATAAAAAATGATTAAATAAATAACAATAAAATTTAAAAAAAAAAGAATTTGGAGAACACCTTGATTTAATAAATTACTGTTTTTCCATCCATTTTTTTCCCTTACCACAAAAAAGAAAAAGAGGCTAACAAATCAGCTATAGTGTTTGATTACATGCATTTTTTTTTTAAATATCAGGTAGAATTTTTTTTTAGGCTCCTAAAATGGCTTTTGTAACTGGATGTGATGACTCAGGCCAGTAATCCACTGAACACTCTCCTTAACATTCATTCATTCATTCATTTATTCTTTCATTTTTCTGATTCAAGACTTTGCTCTGTAGCTATGTTGGACCCACATGCATGGTCCTAAAGCCTCCACTTTCCTTCTGAGTGTTTAAATTATAGGTGTGTACCACTGTCTGGCTTGATACACATTTTAAGTTTGGTACATTTGAGCTCAAGTTAAAAATGCTCCCTTCTTGTGTGTGTGTGTGTGGGGTGTGTGTGTGTGTGTGTGTGTGTGTGTGTGTGTATTAAATGAGCAAATTTCTTAACTCAAAATATAAAGTCTGAATATAGAAATTAAAAACATCAATTCCTACTGAAACTTGCTTATATTTAAGGGATACTTGAAAATGTTTTTCTTTTTTATAAGAGGAACTAGATTAGACCCAGGTAGGATTTAAGAAGAGAGTTCATTCTCAAAGTACATTATGGTTTATTGCAATGATTGGCCTCTCCTTTAGTCACCTTTAGTTTATCCCGCTTCCATAGGTCCATAGTATGATGATAGACTTGTCTGTAACAAATTGACTAACTTTACAAAAGAAGCTGCTGCAAAAGTACTAGTTCCTTGTAGACGTTAGGGCCAAATTATTTTGGTTATCTCTCCTCTGTAAGTAAAGTTTTCTACCAGGACTTTCAGGTGTCACCACACTGCTACCCAACTAACTTTTTACTATTTTGTAGAACGTATCAGTAGTCATTTGCATTTAATACATATTTGCAGTGAGCTCTTATTTTTTATTATTTTATTTTATGTGTTTGTTTGCATGCATCTCTGTGTGTCGCATGTGTGCCTGGTGCCCATGGAGATCAGAAGAAAGTATCAGGTCCCTTGGAACTGGAGTTACAGATGGTTGTGAGCTGCCATGTCGGTGCTAGGAATCGAACCTGGGTCCTCTGAATGAAAAGCTAGTGCTCTTAACTGCTGAGCCTTCTCTGTAGCCTCTATATTTTATATTTTTTAATGAAACAGTTGAGAAGACATCAATAAGAACAGAAATGTCTTTTATTTTATAAACCTTCCTGTGAAAGCAATGCCTTGATAAAACAAAACATTAAGTCCTCAGACCTTTAACCAGAAGGATGAGTGGTTTTTCCTTTAATGTGAACTATTGTCAATGTTGGGTTGGTCACACAGGGCCCTAGCCAGATTAGCTTCTTGATTAGCATTCAGTGTTTGCAATTTGAATGACTTAAATTGAAATGTACTTTTTTTTCTTATAAATTGCAGCTGTGTATCACATAACATGGCAGTACATTATGAGAAGGTGTCCGTAGGTGATTTTTGTCTTTGAGTTAGTGTTTATGTGTATTTACAGAGACCGAGATGAGTATGTAACTCATTGACAAAACTCTCACCTAAAATGTAAGCCTTAGGCTTCATCCCCACACTACAAAGAAAAAAATAGCTGAAAATGTAGATAGATAGCATTGCCTTTTCACACTTAGTGCTATAGCCACTATTGTATATGGTTTGTCACTGACAAAATGTTAAGCTCATGATTGTAAGTATAAGTAGGCTTATCTTAATAAAGCTGAACACTTGGATTAACATGTTACTGAGATGCCGCATTTGAATTCATACCTGGGTGCAAATCTCTACTCTGCTTCTGCCAAATGCTTACTTTCTCATTCTTCCTCAGTCATACTTCAGTCTTTGGATCACGGTGCCTGTCTCAAAGCTTGTGAGACTTAAACCAAGTAATGTTTATTTATCAACTTAGTAATTGGTTATTAGATGCCAGCTCTGTGCTAACCATTGTTCTAGGTGCTATGATATCAGGAAAAATGATACATTTCTTGCCCATTAGCTTCATTATTAGCTTATTTGATACAGCAAATAAATAAGCAGGTATACATTTTTGTAGTAATACTTTCTGTGAACACAAGAACAGAAAATTTCAGTTGAGAAAGGCATCTGTGGCCATACCACCCTGAATTCGGTTAATCTTATTTGATCTTAAGTGAGAAAGGGAATTGAGCCATTTCCTGTTGACTTCTGAGTCATGAGCAGTTGCTACTATAGTAGGATGTCTTAGGTAGTTGAGTGATCACTTACTGCTTAAGAGGGCTTCTTTCGGATTACAGAACTAGGTGTGAACAGGATCGACAGATTGATAGTTTGTTATTGAGAACTGTCTTTTGAGCGTCCTTTGTGTACACACGGAAGTATTCAGCTGTCATGTGGTAATAATACAGGATTCTCTCTCATACGTGGCACCCTTTTCTCTCCAGCTGTTAAGTAAGTAGCATTAGATCCTATTTATGTATGTGCCTTGTTACTCAGTTACATTCCTCTTTAAATGTGTCTTCTACTTTAGTGGTTTTCAAGTTTGAGCACTAACCTCAGAGTGTCTGGAGCCAGTCTGCAGACCTGGATTTCTAACACAGACCCAGGTGATGCTGATGCCACACTGGTCTGGACCTTGAAAACTGGAAAATTTTTTGTTGTTTTTGTTTTGTTTTGCATTTAACAGTGCTCATCATGGTGTTTGCCACTCAGCTGGCCTGTTCTCTCTTCTCTGACTCTTTCCTTGATATTTGTTTTATAGAAACTGTTGTTCTCACATTCTAGTGAGTATTAGGTTCACCTGGGAAACTTGATAACAAAATAAAATTGCATTTGGACTCTAGAATATTCATTTTTCATACATACTGTGGATTTTCATACAGGTGGGTCTGTGTGGACCACAGCTCGTGAATTACTGTCTTAGTTAGGGTTTTTATTGCTGTGAAAAGAGACCTTGACCAAAGAAAACATTTACTGGAGGTGGCAGCTTACTCTCTCAGAGATTCAGTCCATTATTATCATGATGGAGAGCATGGCAACCTGTAGGCAGACATGGTGCTGGAGCTGAGTGCTAGCTACATCTTGCAGGCAACGGGAAGTCAGCTGACTGTCACACTGAGGGAAGTTTGAGCATAAGAGACCTCAAAGCCCCTCAGTGACACACTTCCTCCAGTAAGGCCACACCTACTTAGACAAGGCCACACCTCCCAATAGTGCCATTCCCTTTGGGGGCCATTTTCTTCAAAGCACTACATTAACTATTCAGGTTAGTTATGTTTTCATTTTCACCACTGCATTTCGTATCTGTCTTTAACTGATCTTTATACTATCTTTTCATTTATTTATTTATTTATTTATTTATATGCTTATATTTACCCCCATTACCTCTTAGAAGAAAGGAATGTCTTCAGTGTTTAGCACAATTCAGTAAAGCAGTAGTCTGGGCATTGTTGTGTAACAAGCTTTGGCAGTTGTTAGCTCTGTGACCTTTGAAGATCTTTAATCCCTTTGTACTCTTTGTGCTGTAATGATCATTATTTTATCAACTATGGGAACTAGAAGCTGTGAGGTATGCATGGCCTATAATGTGGTCATGAATATACAGAGTGTGCTCAGTAAATGGAAACCATCAATTTGGTTGTCATTATGTTATGGAAGAAGCAAATAAATGCTCATTTTATGAAAAATCCCTACAGTGGGGCTGGAGAGATGGCTCAGCGGGTTAAGAGCACCATCTGCTCTTCCAGAGGACCCGGGTTCGATTCCCAGCACCCACATGGCAGCTAACAACTGTCTGTAGTTCCAGTTCCAGGCAAACGCCAAGGCAAATAAATAAATAAATAATAAATAAAGTTTAAAAAAAAAAAAAGAAAAGAAAAATCCCTACAGTATCATGTTGGCTTCCAAATGTAAGTTGTGTTTAGTACTTTATGAAAAATCTCTACTCTTGTTTTAATTAACTCACATTTTATGTTTGGGAGTTTTATTAAAATACTGTAAAATAAAACCATGCCTTGGGCTTTTTTTTTCTTTCCTAGGAAAGCCAAGAAGCCGATTGGAGCCAATGGACACCATATTTGTTAAACAGGTGAAGGAAGGCGGGCCTGCCTCCGAGGCTGGGCTGTGTACAGGTGCGGTCATCACGGTCTTGAAAATTCACTTTACTTTTAAACATTTTTTTTTCTGTATTTTTCCCTTTTCTATTCTTCTATATGTCTGTCTCTGTCTCTCTGTTATTTTTGTTTCTGAGATGAGTTATATCTTTTTTGAAACACAATGGATGTAGCTGAACAGGACAATGAAACTTGGTAAAGAATGGGCACTTTTACTTAAGACACAGACATGAAGTCTCTTAAATTTATAGTTGAATTTGGACAAAAGGATTACAAACTAACAAACAGATGAAGATACTTCTTTAGTGTAAATGAGATGATCTTCGATCTCGGTGTGGAAGTACCTGCTCAGGCAGGTAGTATACAGGATGATCTCGGTGTGGAAGTACCTGCTCAGGCAGGTAGTATACAGGATGATCTCGGTGTGGAAGTACCTGCTCAGGCAGGTAGCATACAGGATGATCTCGGTGTGGAAGTACCTGCTCAGGCAGGTAGCATACAGGATGATCTCGGTGTGGAAGTACCTGCTCAGGCAGGTAGCATACAGGATGATCTCGGTGTGGAAGTACCTGCTCAGGCAGGTAGCATACAGGATGATCTCGGTG
>PVIH01000141.1:0-28221 GCA_004025045.1 Sigmodon hispidus
TCCCATCACAGCCTCAGCACCCCAGCACAGCCTCAGCACCAGCACAGCCTCAGCACCAGCACAGCCTCAGCACCCCATCTTGCCTACATGTCTTTTCTCCCCTTCCTGCCTCCTCTCACCTTCTCACCTCTTCCTTCCTCACCTCTCCTATGGTAACATCTCTCTCTCCCTCTTTTATCTTACTCCATCTTCCTGTCTAATTTTCCCGTTTCACCGGGTGCTCCCCACCCCTGCTCCCCGCCCTCCTCTCTTCCGCTGCCTTTCCCTTCTCTCATGGTCCGTCTCCTCCTGCTCTCTGCCTCCTCTGACCACTTCTGCTCCTTCTCTCTGCTATATTCACATGCCTCCCCCTTACTGCCTGTAGAAATACTTTCTTTTTCTCTCGTGCATGTGTATATGTATATGCATATTCACACGGGTGTGTGCATGTGAGCGTGTTTGCACACACTCTCTTCTGAGGAGAAATGAGGAGGGAAAGTGGACAAAGGGAACAGAAGGAACTGCAGAAGGCCAGGATTCCTGTCAGACTCTTCTGATGGGAATTCTCCTGTGAATACCTGCAATTCCAACTTGGGACAGGAGGATGGATGATCTACATCCCCAAAGGACTGTTCATCATGTACTCAGATATCTCCAACAAGGGACCAGGCTTGTGATGGGTCTGGCAGCTCCTTCCTCTTCAGGGAGCCTCTACTGTGTCTCTATGCATTGGCTCAAGAACGAATGAATGGTCCCAGGTCACAGAGCCTTGCCCTCTGCCTGTGTCTGCTCTTCATCTATGTGATGATCATGAAGGAAGTGAACTGTGGTGTTGAGGGCTACAGGATAGAAAAAAAGTTATTTCAACCCCCCCCCCCAAAACTAGAAAAGCCCAGAGACTGCCAAAGTGACTTGAAATAATTTTGGATCTAAGCCACCATTGTGGCATGTTGGTGAGTCACCTTATTTGTTAATTTTCAGAGATTTTTCCCTCCATTTGATGCATTTTATTTTTTAATCATGTGATCACATGAATGAGTAATTCTTATATTTATGGTTGTGAGCCTAGCCTTTAACGGCTGAGCCATCTCTCCAGCCCGAGTAATTCTAATCATCATCCAATCCTCAAGAATTTCCATTTGGCCATTTGTTTAGTGCACTGATGTGGTTTGAACATCAAGTGTCCCTGACAAGAGCTCATGTTTGAACTCTTGGTCTCCAGTTTATTTAGGGAGGTTGCAGAGTCTTTAGATATGTAATTTGGCTGGCTGACATGAGGCCGAAGTGGTCCAAGAACACAGTAAATAAGTAATCTATGTGTGTATCTATATTGATGGTCAATGACCATATTGTGGGAATAATAATGGAAATGGTATTTGAAAAGCTCCATAATAGCAATAATGTCAGCATTATTAGGAGCCAAGACCCTCCCTCCTCCCCTCTCCCCTCCTCTCTCTCCCCTCCTCTCTCTCCCCTCCTCTCCTCTCTCTTTCTTTTCCTGCTCCTGTGTTTGCCAAGTGCTACACCACCCAGTTATATCCCTAGCCCTAAGTGAAAAAGAAATAGTTTGAAAATCAAAGAAAATACGTTAAATCTCTCTTATCTAAAATTTGAATTGAAAATGTTAGTGTAGATTTATGTTTTTTTTTTCCTGTGCCCTTGAAAAGACCTAGAAGAAGTGGCCAACAAATTAGAAACAAACATGCTTTAATTATAGTCCTTAGAAAATGCTGTTGTCCTGAGGAAGCCATGGCTGACCCTAGTATTTAAGTAGAAAATGTGTAGTGAGCTGGGAGCATCTATCTCATCATGGCAAGAAGAAAGAAGCAGCTATGTCAAGATCATGGCTCTATCCAAAGGACTTAGAGACACCAGAGATGGTCATTTGGGTGCCAGAAAGAATAAAGAACTCAACAGATGTAAATGCACTGAATTGTTAATAACCCATGACTTAAAAAATAAGTGATTGTCACCTCTGGAGTTAACTAAGATGTATCATTATTCTGAAAACTGGGCCAGTAAAAGAATGAAGAAATGTTCTTTTCTGATGATACACAGATGGCTGAGGACCAAGGAGGGTATTCTTTGGCAAACATTAGCAACATTGCTTTCGGGCAACAGTGGTAGATGCGCAGACTGTTTGGGAATGATTGGTGGGACTAAGGTGGGGGCCATGAAGACAAAACCTGAACTCACTCACAGGTCAGCTTCCCATGAAGAGAGAAGTCCCGAGACAGGGCTCTGTCTCAGGCAGGATGCTGGATGATGCCCTTATCTTCTCAAGGAGTGTACTCGCTTCATTTCATTTGTGTGGCATCTCAGGATCTGCCTTCCCAGCTCCCAGTGAAGGCAGTGACAGCATCATGGGCCGCCATGAGCGAAACTGGAAATGTAGGAAATTCTATGAAAAAAAATTACCTGTTTCCCCCTCAATAACTAAATGACATGAAAAAAGAAAGAAAAGAAAAAAAGCAGAGGAAAGGGGGCTAGTCACACTAGCTGTGTGAATCCAGGTGGTTTTTTTTTTTTTTTTTTGGCTACAGCCAGAACAAGGGGTTACTAACACAGTGGTGCATGCCTGCAATTCTAACACTTAGAAGGCTGAATTAAGGCCAATCTGGCCTTAACAGTGAGCACCAGATTAGTTAGAGTCACACAGCAAGACTCTTATTTTAAAAACAACAGCAATAATAAAACCAATCAAACAAAAGATGGGAATAAAAAGGGACGCTATTGAACACTGACTATATATATTAGATTGCAGATTGTTAAGTTTCAGATACAACAGTGGCATTCAGCTATGTTAAAGCAAAAAGAAGCCTTTATGTGTTAAAAATACATTCTGAGCTATTTCTAGAAAAAAAAAAATGGCATGCTATCTGGGATTTGCTTTGAAACAATCCAGCAAGCCCTAGAGACAGGAAGGAGGAGCAGCCACCAGGACTGAGGCGAAGGGGGGTTGGCTTCTAATGGGGGAAGAAGCAGGAAGGTGAGATGCCAGGGTGCTCATGGCTCCCTGCATGGCAAGAAAGAAGACATCCACTTAATCACACACTTCAGAAGGAGAAACTGTATGGGAACCAGATCTCGGTTTTTAAAATGAAAAAGTATCTAGCATTTGAGAGGAAATGAGGGTGTGTATGTGAAACAGAACTCCATGGAAGGATACTGGCAGAAACTACAGATTGACCATCTTCTCCCCTTTTGTGTATACTTAAAAATTTCTATAATAAAAATGTAGAAGCAAGTAGGACAAAGAGAGTGAGGATATGGAATTATGGTCAGAAGGAGGTTAAAAATGCAAATGGCAATGCCTGGCAGTGAGTGTGGGCCCATCTTTGAGTGTGATAAACAACCAAAAGCAACTTGGGGCGGATATGATCCAGTTCCTCTAAGAGAAATGGGTCTGGAGAGATCACAGCCATTGCTGAAACACAAGCAAAATGGCATCCTTCCATGCTGTCCCCACGGGGGTGCTGTGCCCCAAACCCAGCGGGTCTCCAGGGACTGCAGACTTTCACCATGGCCTCCTGTCTTCCTCATTCATTCCAGTCACTGTAACAGAACCTTCATATTGAGATTCAAAAGCAGCAGATGGTTATTCTTTCTGGGAGCTGGGAAGCCTGACATTGAGGTGTCAGCATGGCTGGTTCTGGCAGGTCCTTGCCTTCTTGCTGGGTTCTCACATGAAGAGAGTGGAAACAGGCTCTCCACTGTTCCATTTTAGTTAAACTCAGCAGGAGAGTTCCACCCTTCACACATCAAGTGAGTCGTTCAAGGACCTCATCTTGCAAATATCATCATGTGGTGGCTAGGGCTTCAGTGTGAGTCTATGACTCTCTCTCTCTCTCTCTCTGCCTGCTCAAGCATGGTTATGTATATGGAGGTACACATCTGGAGGCCAGCCTCAGGTGTCCATCCTCAACCCTGTTACTTTGAGGCAGAGTCTCTCAGTGGCCTGGATCTCACCAAGTATGTCGAGCTGTCTGTTCAGAGCTCTAGGGATCTGCCTGACTCCAGATATTTCCAGTACTGAGGCTCCAAACAGGCACTGCCACACTTGACTCATTTATTATTATTTTCTAATGTGGGTCCTGGGGGTTGAACTCCGATCCTCATGTTTGCAAAGCGAGCCGCCTACTTACAGAGCTAATCCCAGGGCTCAACATGAACTTTCCTGTTACACAATTCATTCCAAAGCATCTCATATCCTCATGTCTTTCCCTTAAAGCACTGTTCAAGGAAAGCAACTTTGAAGTGATCAAGGGAATGCAATTTTGGAACCACTTTGATCCACCTTTTATAAAGTGTACTTTTGTAGTTGAAAAATATTATACATATATGGTCAAACAAGGGCTACAATATGAAAGAAAATCTAGAAAAAGATAAAGGTCTTCATCCTATCAGCCTTAAAGCTATCACCTGCTGGTAAGACTTTATTGCACTTCACTGGAAATAGTCTTTGAATATGTTCATTCAAGGAGATGTAAAGTGGGTCCTTTCTGTTCAGTTGGAGCTGAGCAGAGGGGACAAAAGTGTCAGCTACTGATGTGTGCTGGGACAGAGAGGGCTGTGTACCAAATAGGTATGTGAATAAGATGGCTCTGGAAAAGGGAGCATAGACACTATGCAGAGAACAAGGTGTGCTGCTTGCCCACCCCCAGGCTGCTGAGGACTCTATCGGAACTGATGCTCTGTGCTGTGGAATGGGGCTTGATGGATGAGTGTGCATGGCTCCCAGGCCATCTTCAAGGGAGCCTCGGAGCCACAGGAAGTGGTCAGCACTCACTGGGTATTCAGGCTCAAAAGGTAAAGTTCATAGGTTCTAGGGACTGGAGAGATGGTTCAGTCCCCCGTTGTCTGCTGTTCAAACCTGAGAAACTGAGTTCAACCCTCAGTATCTATGCAAAGCATAGTGGAACACACTTGTAATCCCAGAACTGGGCAGGCAGGGTGGGTCATTGTGGCTTGCTGGCCAGCCTTCTTGCCTAATCAGCAAGCCCCAATTCCCAGAGTGAGTGACCCCGTCTCTAAAAGCGGTGAGTGTGTGTGTGGCTCCAGAGGTTGATTTCTTGATTTCTGCCCTCCACAGAAGGACAGAAATATACAAGCTCTTCCTCCTCTCCAAAGAGAGAAATAGGTTCTGTGTATCATTACTATCAGGCCATACTCATACTCAACTCAGAATCAATCTTAGCTTAGAAGACCCAAAGGCTTAGAAGCTGAAAAGACCCAAAAGACCTAAAGCTAAAAGAGACACAGAGAAATTACAAAAGCCCTAAGCCAGTGGTTCTCAAGCTTTCTGGGTGTGTCATAATCAATTTAGGCATTTAAAAAAGCATTCTTAGACCACAAGATACCCGTTTTATTTATAAAGGCATCAAAGTGAGCTAGCTTAACAATTATTTATATCTTGACAATTTGGTAGCTATCCCAGGAAATCCCAAAGAACACATGCTTTATTACTAAAGATCTTACAGTTACTACAAAGCTTGTGAATGTGTTGGATACTGAACAAATTCCCAAACCACTGCCCACTATTGCTCTCATTTCCTGTATTTCAGTGGTTTTCACTGCTATTTAAAGCCTAGTCAACACAGATTCTCCCCAATATAAGATACAATACATTGGAAAAATATGGGCTCGAATCTCATGGTTAGTCATTCACATTGTGTCCATTCGCTGCTGAGAATTGCTGTGATTCCCTTAAACGTTCAGAATGTACTGCATGGTCTCCAGGAGTGTGGGTGCTTGGGGCTGCCTTGATGAGTGTGGGAAGTATGACTTCATGTCATTGCTTTCCAGGTTCTTCCCTAGCAGTGGGTATCAGATGTCTCAGGAAGACTGTCCCTGGAGGAAGAGCCCACTGGTGGACCCAGCCAATAGAGCAGGGGACACTTCAAACCAGATCACACTTAAGGGAATGAAAAGAATGACCACTCCCCCTTTTATTTTGAGAGTGTTGCTATGCAGCCGAGGCTGGTCTCAAACTCTTAAATCTCATACTTAGCTTCCTAAGGGCTGTGATTTCAGGGATGTATCACTGTATTGCCTTGATGTTACCCTTTAGAACATAGTGATGTGACTCTTTAGAATATAGTAAAGTTGTTCTTTAGAACACAGTGATGTTACTCTTTAGAACATATTTTCAAGATAAAAACCCCAGGACCATAGTATTGTTCTTTGTGTAATCAGAAGTAGTTAGGGGGATGGAAAGAGGGCTCAGAGGTTAAGAGCACTGACTGCTCTTCCAGAGGTCCTGAGTTCAATTCCCAGCAACTACATGGTGACTCACAACCATCTCTGATGACATCTAGTGCCCTGTTCTGTATACTGTATACATAATAAATAAATCTTTTTTAAAAAGCTCACTATTTAGACTAATCCTTAAGTATATCAGAAACACACACATATACTATATCAGAAATATTTGAGAGAGTTGGACATAGTGTTAGATACCTGTAATCCCAGCACTTTGGAGGCAGAGGCAGGAAGACTAGGAACTCAAAGTCATGCTGGGCTCTGTATTGAGTTCAAGGTCATTCTAGGCTGTTTCTGATTAAAGAGGGTTGAGGTACATTCCCTGTGGAGACATAGGAGGACAAATAACTCAGTAGATGGTGACCAACACCACTGAGACAGAAAGGCCATATGCTGTGGAATGCAGCATATAGACCCTGAACCCCCTCTGAAGGCTTCCCAGGTACCATGATAGAATCTTGGTTCTCCCTGTAGTAACTACAGAGACTAAATTACTCCAGAAAGAGTTGCCTGCAGGCTACTTTCCCTGATCTCTAGTAGCAAAAGGGAACACAGAGTTCTTGCACCATGTAGTCCCTGCAAAAGAAGTTGGCCTTGACACTGTTCCGGCCCCTCCTATAACTTCTTAGAATCCTGGACAGGGATTAAGGACACTAGTTACACAGTCTTCTAGGTAACTCAGTCTGGATGTAATCACTATACTGTGTTGACTTGTTCTGAAGAAGAAATGTCTGGGAAATAACTCAGAGTAGGAGCTTGCATGTGAGATCCCAAGTACTGTCTCCAGCACTGTAGGCAGTAAGGACAAATTGACACGGGGTTTACAGATATGAATCTTTCCATATTTACTATTTGAAAAGATCTTACTTATTATTGTTGTATTGAGTGCTAACTATGAGCCAGGGACTGCACTTCCAGGAAGTCTCACCCAATTTGCATGTATCATCTCAATCTTCAGAAACAGTCTTGGGGGCTTCTAGACATTATGTACCCAGAGAAGCCCTGTCTTTGTAAACAACTATAGAACTGGAACAGTCTCTGAGGCAACTGTTTGAGGTGTGGAAACAGGCATGCAAGGCCGCAGTGCAGGGGAGGGGGAGGGCCTCTGGACAGGAGCTCTGTGTTGGTCCGGCCCCTTTCTTTCTACTCTGCCACTCTCAGACAGTCCAGACTCTTTGGCTTTTGCATGTTCTGCTGTCTGCCTGGGAAGTTCCTCCCTCTTGTTTAAGGCATTCTCCTTCTGCATTCTTTGCTTGAATGGCATAACCCTAAATATTTTTTTCTCACACGGCATGGTATTTCTCTATTATTTAAAAACCTATTTCTCCCTTTCCTAGCATTGAGTAGGCCTTATAAAGGTTTATTACTGACTTATACATTGCCTGCTTTTCCTAGTAAACCATGGTTTGCATATCCATGACACAGCACAGTCTGTCCAATGAACGGCTGCCGTTGAAGTGAAGGAAGGCAGGACTAAACTGATGCCCCTCCTCCCTGGGGGAGGAGCATGAGTGAGGAGAAATTCTTCTCTTTTACAAATGTTGCTAAAGTTAGGGACTTTGTAGTGCAGATCTGAGAGGACTTCAGAAAGGATTTGGGACTTGAGCATATGTTCTCTTCATGTGAATGTGAACTGTTTCCCGTGGGCTCACACGTTTGCGTGAACGCTTATTCCCTGCTGATGGCACAGTTTTGGGGAGTCTCCTAAATGGAGGGTGTGGAACATCTGGCTTCTCCACTGAGCTCTGCTTCTTGGTCTGAGGTGTAACTAACTATGTTGTGAGTTCCGCAGCTGCCAAGCCTTTCTTCCCACTGTGTGGTTTGAAGCAGAATGTCCCTTACAGGCTCATACTTGGTCATCTGGGAGTTGAACTGTTTGAACAGTTTTGAAGGGTGTGGCTTTGCTGGAGCAGGCGTGGCCTTGTTGCAGGAGGCATGTCACATTTCCTGGGAGGACATTTCCTCATGTAATCAAGGACTAACCTTCCATGCTTTCTTTTATAAGAGCTGCCTTGGTCATGGTGTCTCTCCACAGCCATAGAATGGTAACTAACACCCACCATGTTGAGGGTAATTAATGATAAGTCAAGACAAACCATTCTCCCACCATGATGAGGGACAATTAAACTGAGCTAAAACAAACCCCTCTTCCTGTAAGCCACTTCTGTCAAACGTTTTGTCACAGTAAGGAAAACCAAGGTCCATTTCCACTCAGTAAATCCTGCTGGAACTCTGAAAAGGCCATGTTGTCCTTCACAGTTCACAGATGAGGCCCAGACAATCAAAGGGCTTATTTGAGGCCATCCAGCTTGAATTCAGAACCCCATGACCTGTCCTCCATACTCCTCTGACTTGAACCAGGTGATTAAGGCAACTTTTTTCCTTCCTGCCCCCCCTTCTCCATTTTTTTCATCTGGCTCTCTTGCATGCTATACTAGCAGGCAGGTTTAATCCTGGCATGGTGTAACATTTGAGAGCTCCACAGGGCAGGTGCCCAGTCTTTTCCTGGAAGGACCTAGAAGGTCAATTTCTGTCAGCCAAACTCTACTGCCAAAGCACCCTCCAGCTGGAATCATGGCCATGATGACTCAACCCAAGGGCCCCTTAGCCAAGGCAGCCTGTGCCAGAGGACCCCAGCATGTCTGAGGCTCACCACTGACTCATAGGGCAGGTTGCCACCACCCCAATCACCCACTCCACCTCTGGCTGAAGAGGAAGGCTGGGGAAACTAGGGTAGGATCCTGGGCTGGGGCATGTGACTCAGCCTCTGTATAAATAATAATAATGACAATGGGCATAATAACATCAATGATGAATGATGACACTGTGCTTTTCATGTGCCAGGCACTAGTCTACAAGCCCTATAGTAATTCAGTTAGTCTTCATAAGATTCCTATGAGGTTACTATCATTGTTTCCAATTGGAATATTAAAAAACTGTGTCCCAGGAAGGCTATGTTACCAGCTGTAGGACTCGGAGCTGGCCCACAGAGGCACTGACATTCCAGCTGAAGTCTGTCTGACTCTAAGGCTTGTTATTCACTCAACAAATATTTATGGAGCCCCATTTACAAGCCAGGTATTATTGTGGGATCTGGGGGTGCAGTAGTAGGGCTGGGTGGGAAGGTTGTCCACAAATAAATAGACGGTAGTTAGGTGGAGATGAGCGTGGAGGGGCAAATAAATTGGGCTGAGGTGAGTCAGAATGGGGCTATTTCAGATGGAGCTGGTCAGAGCCCTCTCATATAAGGAAACATTGAGTCTTTTTATTTGGAATTGACTCCATTGATACTGAGAGATATTCATGACCAATGATTGTTAATTCCTGTTATTTTGTTGGTGGTGGTATGTGTGTTTCCCTTCTTTTGGTTTTGCTGGTGGGAAGTTATTTATTTCCTGTGTTTTCATAGCTTCTGTAACCAGGCTTCCAGTGGTGGGACAGAAACATCAACCTGACCACAAACCTTTGACCTACAATCTGTCCTGCCTGCAAGATGCTCTGGGGTAGTAGTGGCTCAGAACCTGTGGGAGTGGCCAACCAATGGCTAGTCCAACTAGTGGCCTATGCTGTAAGAGGGAGCCCAGGCCTGGCACTGCCTGGAGCTCCAGGAACCAGAGACCTAGCACAGAACCAAACAGAGCTAGCAAACAAACAAACAAACAAACAAACAAAAAACCACCCCCCAAAACTCAGTGAAACAATTCCTAATGATATTCTGCTATACTCAGAGACTTCAGCCCAGCCCAGTTACCATCAGAGAGGCTGTATCCAAAGGAGATGCAGAGACCCACAGCCAAACATTGGGCAGAGCTCAGGGAACCCGGCAAAAGAGCGAAAGGAAGGCCATTGACAGAATCAACTAAGCAAGGATCAGAGGCTGAATTGAGAAGCAGGGAGCCAGCATGGGTGGGAGCAAGGTCCTCTGCATATATGCTATGGCTGTGTAGTTTGATGTTCTTGTGGGACTCCTCCTAACAGCAAGAGTGGGAATTATCTGACTCTGTTTCCTGCTCTGGAGACCTTTTCCTACTACTCAGTTACCTTGCCCACTATTAATATGAGAGTATGTGCCTAGTCTTATGGTGATGCATGTTTGGTTTCTATCAGTTGGAGGCCTGTTCTTTTCTGAAGAGAAACAGAGGAAAAGTGAGTCTGGGAAGAGAAAGGGGGAGGAGGAGGAGGATTGGGAGGGGAACTGAAGTCAGGGTATAGAAATATATGAGAAAAGAATGAAAATAAGGATACATTGAGAAGGCACATAAAGATGTGGAAGGATGAAGCAATCCCATGTCTCTCTGGTGGATCTCAGTAGAGAATCAGTCGGGGCCTGAAGCTGGAGGTGTTGGGTATACTAGCCAGACAGCATGGACACTGGGGTGGAGGTGGTGGAGGAGAGGAGACCAGGGAGAAATGGCAGGAGAATCATCAGAGAGGTAGAGCAGATCATAACGGCTCTCAGAGCCCTCATATGGATTTAAGGTTTCCCTTGAAATGTCAGGGCCAACCATAGCCATGGAAGTTTTGGGTCAAGGAACTGACAAGATCTTCATTATGGCAAAAAGGATTACTTTAGTGTAAGGAGGCTAAATCAAGTGAAGAGAAAAGGATGGGCTAGAAGGTTAGGTTAATAGCACAGTGAGAGATGACAGAGACTCAAGCAAGGAGGGAAGGTGCTAGGAAGATCTAGAAGGGATTCGCTGACGGGCAGAAATGTGACATGATTAAAAAAAAAAAAAAAAAAGGGCAGGTGTGAGGAATGATGCTAGGTTTGGAGTGGGGGCAACAGGAAGACCAGATCTCCTCTCTCTCTCCTGTTCCTGTTCCAGTGAGACAGGCTGTAGGAAATACAGATTTGAGGGAGAAGCCAGTGCTTCTTGTTATTGCTGAGGTCCATATGCCCCAGCTTTGTGGGACAGCCTATATTCTTCCAGGTCTTTCTTGAGCCTGGTAGATATGGATGCATGGAACCCATGTAGCCCATTATATTGACATCAGCTAGCATAGCATGGAGGAAGAGTTGAGCAACCAGGTGTTCCTAAAGCCAGTGGGCTTGGATCAAATGAGACTGAGCCACTAGTGACTTCCCTAGGCCCATGAGCCCCAAGCTAGTTTCAAATAGAGTTTCCTTTTCCTTTCCCATTTCTGCCTCACCCACTGTGGCCTAGAACTCACTATGGAAGTATAGAATGGCTTCTAACTAATAGAAATCCTTCTGCCTCAGACTCTCCCATGCTGGAAATAATGACATTAAGTCATCACATACCCAGTTAGAGATAATGTTTCTTAGAGTCTTGTTTCTTACAATCAAAATAATCTTGATCTAGGATGAATGCATTTACTGGTAACTGGCTGTCAGGCCAGCTTTGCTGATTTGGGAGTGTTCTTGCTGATGTTCCTATCTACAACAGAAGTTTTCACTATGGAGGAACTCTTTGGATTGGGGAAGAGATAACTAATATAACACCTTATTTCTGAATTCTTGAAGCTTCATTCATTGTGAGAGGATGCTCACCTGCCTGCTACTTAATCCTACCCCCACCCCCTCAGAGGGGAACATTCTTATACTAATTATGACACAGCTGAACTGAATAAGACACAGCAAAGTACCATCCAGCTAGTCTTCGGCTCTTTCCCACGGAGAATCTGCAATCTGCTTTTCTTCCTCATACTGGGCTTAGGAAGCTGAAGGCTGACTTTGTCCAGGCAGAACATCATAATTATGGTGAAATGGAAAGTTTCAGGTTAAAAAAAAAAAAAACACACTCTTGGGCCATTTATGTTCCTCTATAAAAGTAGCTATTTACCTTCAACCTTTGCATCTATCCTAACATGCTCACAACTACATTCCTGTTAAAATGTGTTAGCTGACCTTAAACTCATTTACTCTGGTCTTTTCTGTAGATATTGCATGGGATTTTTATCTCCTTGACACCTAAAAAAAGTTATTACTTGCTATAGCCTCCCTACTTAACATCCCTGCCAACATATTTACTGATTTTACAGATTTATGATCTTTATTCTGTGGCTACATTCCATATAACCTCTTCCAGAGTGGAACACATCACTCAGAGTTATTTGAATCCACATACCTGGGTCACCCTCCTTCATATTTGTTTTGAATAACATGTTTTCCTTTAAGTCAGACAAATTTGGCACCCAACTCAGGACCCAAAGAACATTCATATATGTAAAAGGAATTTTTGTAATTGATGCTATGAAATAGTAGAAACTCATTTCGTCTCCTGAGCATGATGCCTTCTCAGTAGATGCTGGTGGCCCTTTTCTGTGTTCTATATTTCCCTTTCTTTGGTTGCTCATCCTTTGGTTTGTGGAGGTGGCTGTTGTTATCTGCATATCCTTTTGTATCAAAACATTTATCAGAATCTTTGTTTGCCAATATTGATGTTTTTCTCTTGCCACCCTCTGTTCTAGAAAATTTTCTTTTTTCTTTCCTTCTCCTTTTTATTACAATATTGTCTACTTTAGCAAAAAAATTCCATGAGTGCTTGTTCATAAAGATGTTGATGGTAAGATGTTTCTGTTTCTTCCAAACCAAAAGAGTATGAAAAGGTATGACTAGGTGGCCAATTATTTATCTTGTTTTGTGGAACAGTTGGGGCAGTGTTTATATCTTCCCTAGAAGCTTGGTAGAATTCAACCATGAATCTTCACAACTCTAACTTTTGGCATATGGGGCAATGGACATACAGGTCATATTAAGTGCCATACAGTGTTATATAAGTCATCAATAAGAAAGGCATCAGATGTGTTTGGGACTTGGGGGCTAGCTTTCTTCTGCCAGTGGCTGTCAGTGATGATGCTGATGATCACAGGGTGATGCAGTTGGACACAAACCTATGTGTGATGGTCTAATAACCTGATATCCATTTCCATGTGCATTAGGAAATTCAATCTGGCTTGGAAAACATAACCTATCTATTCACAATGATGTATACCTACAGGTCCAGCTGTGTGGGAGGCTGAGCAATAGAATGATTTACGTTTTTGCTTCTGAGATCAGTTTAGATAGCACTGTGATCATATTTCAAAAAAACAAAATAAAAACCCCTTTAGTACTTATGGTAGTAATATTAGATACTATTCACCATTGTGTTTTAGTGATGCTAAGGTTGGAACCCAGAGGCTCACTCATGATTGACAGAAATTCTGTCCTAACTGTTGGGTGTGGTAGCATATGCCTTTAACCCAGCTGTCAGGAGGCAGAAGCAGGTGAATCTGTGAGTTCAAGGCCAGCCAGGGCTACATAGTGAAGCCTTGTTCTGCCACTGAACTACATCTCCAGTCCTGAGATGTTTCTTGTTGATAGAGTGCTTCCCCAGTGATCAGGTAGTCTGTGTGGCATGAAAATTCACAGCTACACCCATTTCTAGGGTGCATGATGCTGTGGTGAAAAAATAGGGAGTACTCTTTGGTTTCTTTTAGAATCCAGGGTATTTCTAGATATGAAGAGGGACAAACATACCCAGAGTCTTAAGGAAATTTCTAGCATGCTACACTTGTTCCTGCTAGAGCTGCCTAAATTATGACACAAGCAGCCTCAGGTCTGAATGGGTTACAGTAGATATATGGGTCACCAGTGGCTGCCACTCCAGTTGGGCCAGTGAGAATGGTACCTAGATAGGTCTTCAAGGCTGATCTCAAACCAAAATTAAAAATTAAATCAAGGATAGGGAGATTTTTCTGTGATTAGAAATTTATCTCAAAAGTGTGAAGATCTGAGTTTGGATCTGCAGAAGTCATGTAAAGTTGGGTATGGTAGTGTGCACCTCTAATCCCAGTGTTTCTGTGGTGAGATGGGAGGTAGAGGCAGGTGAATCATTGGATGTTCACAGGCCAGTAATCTCAGCAAACAGAGCAGTGAACAAAGAGACTCTGACTCAAACAAGATCAAGTGAGGACTGGTGCCTGAGGATGTGTTCTGATTCCCCATGTGTGCCTTGCATGCACGCATCTACACACACATGCACATCATACACATACATACAAAGATTAAAGCATTAAGCCAAAAGACTATATTGAGGTTCAGTGCTAGGACAAAAATAAAATAAATGTAAACTCCAGCTTCACTGAGAACACCAAAAAAAGGGATTAATGATAACCTTGTCCAACCCAGTGAATTTCTTTTAGGGTCAGAATCTTCCTGAAAGCAGCGACTCTGTGTGCTCACTGTGTTTAGTGCCTAGGACTTCACCTCATGCTGAGTAGATGCTTAACTAATGTGGCTTGGCTCTTGGGTGAATGCTTGCCCACATTTCGTGTGGTGCAGGTTGGGGTGTGACCTTTGGGCTCTATCCTCTGAAGTGGATGAGCCCATTTATGATTGGTTTACCAAGGAAGCAGCATGTCCATGAGCTGTCTGGGTAGCTCAGACTGAGCTTCTTCCATCTTGGCTTGTTAGGACAGTCATGTGTGTAACAGGACAAACTGGGAAGGTCCTGTTGGCCTTTTCCGCAGCTTTCTATCAAGGACAAAAGGTGGGTAGGAAGGAAATGGGTTCTGAAGCTGAAAGAAGAAGCCCAGAGAGCTCAAGCATTTTCTCCCCACCCTACAATCTTTTAGACTCCCTCTTCCTTCTCAGGTTGTTCAGTGTTGAGATTCCTGCCATATGCTCTTATTTTTAGCCTCCAGTGTTCTCTTCTTGGATTTATAGGTCTATCGTAAACTAAAAATAGAATCAAATCACAGTGAATAGATTACTGCTCTTATCTATGTGAAAGCTGTAAGTTCATGTAAGTGCAGATAGGACCCAGTCCGCTCAGCCCACTTAGCCTGAAGAAGAAGAAACTGAAACCTGGGAGCAAGGTGCAAATGGGAGGGATTTTCCCTTTTGGAGGCAGGAAAGTATTGTGCTTAATGGTTCTGCTGCAGCTGCCTCCACCACGCTGAGTTCTGAAGCAGCAATGTGGACGTGTCCTCTGATGGAGAATTACACATCCTGAGAAAGCAGCAGTCCCATCCCTCTGTGTAAGGGCTCTTTCTTTCCAGGCTTACTGTCGGAACATTATTAGTTTCTGAGGGCGTCTCAAGAGGCGCAGCTGAGAAAGTAACATGAATGGCATGGCAGCGGGAAGGCCCAGAATGACAGCAGCTCTGTCTATTTGGTGTTGGGCCAGGCAAGGGCAGCTATATTAAAAAAAATAAAAATAAAGAAGTTTCTCTTTGTACAAAGGGGAAAATATTTGACTGTAGGCAAGCTATACAATTATGCTTCACAAGGCAGAGCATATATGAGTTGAGTGAGATTAACTTTGTGAGAAGAAATTTTAAAATTAAGTAATCACAGTGGGTGTGTGCAGCTGATAAAGGGGTAAATTCATGTCATCTTTAAGATGTCTCCTTAGAGAGCTGTAAAGAAAAAGCAGGAACAGGCTTAGCTTGGTGGCACACGCCTTTAATCTCATCACTCCAGAGGCAGAGGCAGACAGATCTCTATGTTTAAGGCTAGTGCAGTCTACATAGAAAGTTCCAGATCAGCCAAGGGTATATAGTGAGATTGTCTCAAGAGAAGAGAAGACAACAGAGGGAGAGAGACAGAGAGAAAGGGAGAATAACACAGGGAGTGTGGGCCTGTGTATAATATGCACAGTTAGGCACCAGTGTATGTACTCCAGATTCCTGAATATCACCAGCAACTGGTCCTGAGACGATGGCACCCATATATATCTTCATCCAAAAATCATAAGGAAAAATTAAATCACAGGCTTCGATGCTGGAGAAGATGCAACACTCCATAGATAGATTTGCCTTTTTCTAAGTTACACTCACACAAGTAAATTCACACTTGTTTACACTCAATATATACACATACACAACTCAAACATGTGTGAACTCATAGGAACATGCTTATACACACAGACTTGCAAACACATACATGCATATTCCATATATTCATATGATAAAACAGTGCAAAAACCATATTAAAACCAGAATATGACTTAAATGAAAAATGTATTTGGACTTATGTCCCTTCCACAAATATCTCACTACCATATGCTAAGCTGAATGCAGTTGATAAGGGTTGTGACAGCTGAGTGACAGGATGCATAGAAAGCCTGAAGCATGGAGTCCAGCCCCTAGTACTGTTCAATAGATGGTTGGCATATGACTATTTTATGTAGGTTACCTCAAATTTAAAATGCTATCCTTTCTACTAAAAGCCTATTTAATTTGTGCATCTGTGTGTGTGTGTGTGTGTGTGTGTGTGTGTGTGTGAGAGAGAGAGAGAGAGAGAGAGAGAGAGAGAGAGAGAGAGAGAGAGAGATGTGTATATGTGGATGCATGTGCTTGGGTGTACGTGGAGGCCAGACTCAAATGCTGTCCCTTTCACCTGACACTTTGGTTCCAGACAAGGTCTCTCATTGGCTAAGCTGGCTGGACAGGGAGCTTTCAGAGTCTTCTTTTTTTCTGCCTTCTGAGTGCTCAATTACAGCCTATGCTTCTGGACCTGTTTGTTATGTGGGTTCTGGGAACTGAAGTCAGGTCTTCATGCTTGCACAGGAATCACTTCACTGACTGACCCCTCCTGCCTGGAAGCCTATTGTAGTTGGTTGCTTATCTCAGGGATGGGGATCAGAGCTGTGATTTTCTTCTCTTGCCCAGCATTCTACGGGTTCCCTAGTCTGTATACTGCTGTATCCCTTGGTGGGTGCTCTCATTGCTCTGCCTTTGGGTCCTGCCTGGGATCAACCCTTGTCATCTCTTCTCAGAACTGCTATTCTTTCTCATGGCCCCTTTTTTTTTTTTTTTTTTTGGCCTTGGTGTTTGCCTAGAACTGGAAACTGGAACTACAGATAGTAGTTGTGAACTGCCATTTAGGTGCTGGGAATTGAACTCCTGTCCTCTGGAACAGCAGTCAGTGCTCTTAACCGCTGAGCCATCTCTCCCACCCCTAAAATTCTTATTTCTCTCCCCCCCACCTCTGTTCTCTGTCTTCCTCTCTACACTGCTACTAGAGACTTTTCTCTCTTTGAATTCTACCATGAGCATTGCTTACTTGCTACCCACCATCGGGTCATATCCTAAATAATCCAAAATGTAAAACTTTCTGAGCATTTTAACATGATACCCAAATGGATAATTCCATGCTATTAAATATTTTTCATTCACAAAATTATTAACAATATTGCTAAACATTGCCTTCAGGTTATATGTCTGTTCTATATATTATACAAAAATGAATTTTGTGTTCCAATTCAAGTATTTCATTTTGAATATAGGATATTTCAGATTATGTTGAACATCCCTAATCTGAAAATTGGAAACCCAAAATTCTCCGAAATCTGAAACATTTGAGTAGTGACATGAGGCCATATTTCCAAATTGGCACACTCTAAGCTCAGGCATATGTAGAATACAGTGCAAGGCAGGGGAGACGGTTCAGTGGTCAAGTGCTTGCCATATAAGTGAGGATTTAAGTTGGATCCCAGGAACTCATGTAAAAGCCTGGTGAGCATGCTGGCCTGCTTGTAAGCCCAGCACCAAAGGATAGGAAAGTTTTGAAACAAGCTGGGTTGCCAAAATAGTGAGCTCCAGGTTCAGCCAGAAGACTTACCTAAAATGCCCAATGTCAACCTCAGGTTTCCACACTTGAACACACATGCACCTGCACATATGTGTGCATTTACACAGAGAGATATATTATACACAATACACACACATATATGAAAACACATGCATGTATATTACAGGTCTGCATAAGATAAAAATACTGCATAAAATCACATTCAAGACAGAACAAAATATATAAATGAAACAAACTGTATGTTTGGGTCTAATCCCCTTCCCTCAAATATCTTATTACTTGAATGTGGTGATATATTGTATATTTCATAATATCAGAGGACAGAATCACCCATGACTAAGTCATGAAGGTCAGGGAGTGGTGACCTATACCTTGAATCCCATCACTTGGGAGACAGATCTCTGTGAGTTCAAGGCCTAATAGCCAGGCAGTGGTGGCACATGCCCTTAGTTCCAGCACTTGGAGGCAGAGGCAGGAGGATGTCTGTGAGTTTGAGGCCAGCCTGGTTTACAAAACAAGTTCCAGGAAAGCCAGGACTGTTACATAGAAAACCGTGTCTCAAACAAAACAAAACAAAAAGCTAGAGAGATGGCTTTGTTCTCTGATATTCCAGACTAATTTTATTAAATATACAATATTTCACCACACTTGAATGCAAAAGGCCCCAAGTCTGAAAACAAAAAAACAAAAAAACCCCAATCACTAAATCCAAAACACTAACAGCCTTTAAGGTCAGGGTTCCCCATCCTGTGCTTTCCTAGGTGACAAATGTCCCTGTATAAAGGGAGCTCTTTGTGAGTCTAAAGGCCAAAGTCACCTCACATTTACATGTTGGGGCAAATGAATAAATCAGGGCAATACTTCTGCTGTGTGTTTATTTCATTCTGCTTTTAGCCTTTGTATTATTGGCATGATTCTCTCCCACCACCAGCCCCCTTTACTTCCAATGCCTAACTCACTAAAGCACAGGCTCTTGCCTCAGGGCCCACAGCAAGGCTGTTTCCCTTCTGCCACAGCAGGTAGTCCTGTGGAGGAAGAGCATGCTTGCCATAGCATCCTGCTTCAGAGTCCTTTGTCCCATGTGACATCACAAGCTGACTTCCATTAGAATGGTAGCACACTGCTGGAGTCCACATTGACTAATCCATAGAAGAGTGCCTAGCATGTAGAAGGCAATGTATTCACATTCCTTGAATAAATTAATACAATATGTTTTGTAGTGTGCCAGTATATTCATACTATGGATTTGAAATGGGGCTGCCAATCAACTAAATGGGCCACAAACAACACTTTAAAAATGAAACCCACTAGCTGAGTGCCTGAACTCCCAGTTGGACAGCCCCACTCTCTAGGTTCTAGGCCCTGGGGGACACATCTCATGTCCTTTCCCCACCTATTGCAGCCCTAGCAACCAGTCAGCAGCATCTGACCCCGTCTCCTGCCAACTGTTCCCTGTGGCATCAGTGACTTATGGAGGCACAGACTCCATCTGCACTGACTGGAGGAAGAAGTGGGTAGAAGGCAGTATGAGAATACACTCAACACTGACAGAACCTAGTGAGTCTACCACAACAAGACCTGAGAATCGGAAGAAAATGACCTTAGAAATAACTTTATGAAGGTGATGCAGTCCTTTAAAGAAGAAACAAAAATTTCCTTAAAGAAATGGAGGAAAAGACAAGCAAAAAATTGGAAGGAATCAATAAATTCCCTTAAAAAATGAAACCCACTAGAATAGATCAGGACTCCTTGCACACAGTAAGAAAGGATGGAGGTGTGGGATATTTATTTCAGTTTAACAATAATATCCTGGAATCAGGTGACAGGACAATATATGTTACTTATTGGGATCTGTGCTACTAAACTTTTGAAATACAAAACTATTGTATTAAGCCAAAGATTAGTAAGCTATTTCTGTTTAGTCCAATGGTAAATGTTCTAGAATTTTCATGCCACAAAACTACTTAAATCTAAAACCACAGTGCAAAACCAAGCTCTCCATAATATGTTTATAAATAGGCAGGGTCATGTTACAATAAAAGTTTATCAGCAAAGCCCAGTGTATATGAGAAAAGGATTTGCATTTAGTAGCAGTTTGCTGAGCCTTGCTATTGCCTTGGATTTGTGTCTAATTAGTATGTGGATCCAAAATGCCTCCCACAGGCTTACAGTTTGAATGCTCAGTCTCCAGCTTATATTTTGAAGGCTGTGGATCCCAAAGGAGGTGGGGTCTGGTTGTCAAAACAATAAAAGCCCACTAGGAGTGGGCCTTTGAAGATTATAGTTGCTTCTGGTTTTGACCTACATCCTCGGCTGCCATGTGAGGAGTATTTGTCACGGGTCCCCACAGCCAATGAGCCTGTCTTGATGGACTGAGATCCCTTGACACCATGGATTTCCCCTCACAAACCTTTCTCCCCTTAAGCTGCTTCTGCCAGGGTTTTATCATAGCTGCAAGAAAAGTAACAAATGTATATGCCCAAATAGTCAACATTCATTGACTCCTCAGCTTAGAATAGTTGGGCATCACATCTGTCAATATTTATTGGATAAGTGCGAGAGCCACACCTTGACCTTTTGGATTGATATAATGGAATGCTTTTGACTTGCAACTGATGAACAACAGAAGTCCATGACTCACAGTTCTGGAATTGGAACATCGAAGATCAAGATGAGGAGACTCAGTGTTCAATAATGGCTTTATAGACGAGACTTTTCCTGTGTCCACACACTGCAGGAAGGGAAAGGCATTTCCCCTGCCTCTTTTATAAGTCTATCCATGAGGATGGTGCCTTCATGATCTAATCACTTCCTCGAGGTCCTGCCTGTCCAACATCACTTTGAGTATGCATAAAGGCCCAACTTATAACATTTGAAAGGATGCTGGCATTCAAACCATTGGTCTCAAATTCCCAAAAGCCTTTGCCCCTATTCTAAGCTTTATGAAGTCCAGAGGCTGGAGCCCAAAGTATGTTCATACCCTGATGCCTGTTCACAACCTGCCAGGCGTGGGAAGAAGCTGGGGAAGACCATGATGGGAAGTTAATGGACTATGTGAGAGCTAATTATCCTGGTTATCAGGTTGGGCGCCTTTCCTCTTTTCCTCTTAATAAATCAGATGTCTGTGTGCTAGTGAGGACAGCTCAGGTCATCAATTCTTTGGGCCACATTTTTTCTGCATATAGCTAACTGTAAGACTGAATGGAAGGGAAGGGAGGCACCAGACAAATGTCAGCCCTGAGGGCAACATCTTCTCCTCCCAGCTCCTGCTCATTGTGCAGGGTGAAGGACTGGTTTTCAACCGCCCAAGTCACTGGCCTAGGCAGGAAAAAGAGCTGAAGATGGGGCTGGCTGGGGTTTGTGTAAAGTGTGTGCAGCTTATATACGCTTAGCTTTGTATGTGTCAGGTGAGAAAGAGGACCAGATGGTCCTGCTAATTTATACCTGAGTGCTAAGACTGGCCTGGGGCTTATTTTGATGTAATACATGAGTTAAAGATGTTGTTTATTAGCCAAGAACAGTGTCATAACTATGAACACCGGAGCAAGTGAATCACAAGTTTAATGCCAGTTATATACTATACCTCTGCCATAAATCAAAACAGATTTGGTGTTTACATTTTAAATACCTGAAATAAATACAAAGATGAACAATATTTCATGATTTGTGAAACTTATATGAAATAAACATTTCTTTGTGTGTGTGTGTGTGTGTGTGTGGTATATATGCACACACTGTGTGTATGGGATTGGGTGGTTATGCATGCTCATGGGTATGTTTGTGTGTAGTACATATGCACACTCTGTATGTATGGGGTTGGGTGAGCATGCATGCTCTGTGTGTGTATGTGTGTGATGGTTGGTTGTCTTTCTTCAGGCACAGTCCACCTTTGCTTTTCAGACAGAGTCCCTCACTATGACCTGGAGTCTGTTAATTTAGCTAGTCTAGCTAGGCAGCAAGCTACAGGACTCTGTCTGTCTCCTTTTCTCCAGCATTGGGATTACCAGTATGATGTGTGTTACCCTACATGCTTCTGGGATCACACTCAGGGGCTTGCTTATGTAGTGAGCACTGTATGGACTGTGCTATCAACCTGGCCCTGAAATTGAAACTTCAATGTCCACACATAAAGTTCTATTGGGAGACAGACATACACATCCACCTATGTATTAACAATGGCTGCTTATCTATAGGGATAAGGTGAGTAGCTGCAACCAAAAATATATGGTCACTGGACAGTAAAATGTAAGTTGCTGATCTTTGATTTAAATCATGGACCAGAAGCATTGACATCACTTGTTAGATGTTAGAACTATGGAAGCCCAGGTAGCACCTACCAACCTCCACTCAGGCTGCTGACAGAATCTGCCCCTTAACTGATCCCCTGGTGATCTGCCTCCAGAAGACAGTTTTGGAAGCAGCTCGGAGCTAGAGAAGGCAAGCCAACATCTTCCTAAGAGTGTCTGTGGGATAACCCCTCATCCGGGTAGGGGGTTATTAGGGTCATTCGCAAGTGAGAAACAAAAGACCCCAAAGCCCAGGTCTTGCCCAGGGTTGTACACCGTAGAGATATCTAAGCTGGGACTTCACCTTAGGCTCTGCAGCTCTCAGAAAACTGAAGACAAACTCAAACTCCATGTCTAGGATATGAAACTGGAGGCATTAAGCTGGTGCCCCAAGATTAATGACAAAGGGGAGCTGACATGATAAGAGAATGAGAAGATCAGGTGTTCCAGGCTTCCCAGTCCTAAGTGGCTGTAGCTGTTCTATTTGCTGACATAGCTGCCAATGCCCCTGACTCACTGTGGAATTCTGGTCTCTGGGCCATCTGAGATTGCATCCTCTGCTCTACAACCATGGTCATCCACACGAGCCACCTGGACATCCTGTTAGGCTATGATGCTGGTGGCACAGGGCTGGGGGAAGCCCTACATTCTCCATTTATAAGAGGCTCCAGTGCTGTTGCTGCGGGTGGTAGTCATGGTCCTCCTGTAAGGCTCACTTAGTTGACAGGATTGTGGAGAAGCTTTGGCCTGTCTGACTGCAGAGTCAGATCCACTTGAGCAATCACCTCGCACATCCTAACAGATGCCAACACCGCATCTCCTAGGTATCTGGGAATCCTAGAGGTGGCATCTTTGTATATATACCATCATGTTCAAGAACCATGATGTGGAAAAGCTGAGTAGCAGTTACCATATTGGCACTGACCTCCCTAGCATTACCCTGGAAGGTGCTAGTGGGATTGTTCTTGGGGCTAAGGCCAGAAGGCAGGTCAACAGACACAAGTTCTGCCATTGTCACTCCAGTTGTCCAGAGCTTAGTGGAGTCTGAGGATGAGAACATGCCTCCCACTGCCAAACACAAGCCCACATTCTATCCTCTTGGCCTTCTTGGACAAATAAAAACTGCCAGTTCCCCCAAACTCCAGCTCTTTCCAAGAAGCCAGAGATGTGTTGGGTTTCCCTCTGGCAAGGTTGCTGGGCAGCTGTCTGTGCTGAGACACCAGGAAGGCAGATAGCTATCTGAGGACATCACTTTTCCTGTGGGATCACAATAAGACTGAACTCTTCCTGATGGATACCAGCCTGTGTTCTGTATAGGAAGGTAGAACTTTCTGGAAGCTATCTTCCTTGAGCATGGGCACCAGAACACAAGGAAGCAGTGTGGTCATATCATGTGCAGCATTGTGAGATTAACTTCTTTGTCTTAGTTTATCTCACCTATAAAAAAAAAAGGTTTCTCTCTCTTTCTCCGTGTGTGTGTGTGTGTGTGTGTGTGTGTGTGTGTGTGTGTGTGTGTGTGTGTGTGTGTGTGTGTGTAGAGATCAGCCTTAGGTATTGTACCTCAGGTGCCTTCTCCTTTGTCTTCTGGAATAGGGTCTCTCATTCTCATCAGCCTTCAACCAACAGATTCAGCTAGACTGGCAGGTCAGAGAGCCTATGTCTGTCTCCCTGGACTGGGATGGTAAGTGCATGCTTGCCATCTTGCCTTTAAAAACAAAAGCACAGATACTCGGTCCTCATGTTTGTAAGGCTAGCACTTTGCCAATTGGGCTACATTGATAGCCCTGCATTCTACAGTCTCTCTAATGTCTATGACTGTCTAAGGGTGGGACTGAGGGCCCCCAGAGCAAGCCTTCTGTTAGCTTTCGTTATAAACAGCATCAGGATATGCTGGCAGACACTGCCAGAAAAACAGAAAGGAAACAGGGAAATCTTATCTGCTCCAAGGTGGTAGATGGTTTTGTCTTTTTTTATATTTTTTTTAGATATGATGCATTCGCTGGAGGGTCTGTGTGTGTTGACAACCATAAAAATGGGTGAGTTATACTTATCTTTCCATAGGATGCTGTTGATAGACTTTTGTGCCCATTGGTAGGGCATATAAATTTTGAAACATAGGTTTGATAATCATCAGTCTTTTCTTCATTCCCTTGAGATGAATCTTATTGATCTTGGCCTTAGGCCTGGTGTGAGGTCAGTGGACCAGAAAACAAGGGCCATTCTTTCGTGAAAGGTCAGCACTCAGCATGCCTCTTAGTGGGACTCTGTGAAGTCCTTTATACATTTATTCCCCAGCCCCGACCCCGAAGCTGGCTTTTTTCATTTTATTGGAAAGCTATGATTCCACCAGGATATTCCTTATGTCTCTGACTTTACAAATGGATTAATCTATCTATGGAATTGTTATGATCATGTTGTGTTCGATCAAAGTGTTTCCATAGTGTGTAAAACAGAGGTTTTTCGCTGTCTGCTGCTTGAGAGACTCCACTGTGGCCAGAGGCTCCATGTCCTCGGTGGGATTAAGTTTTTTCCTTTAAGTTCCACATTTTTTGCATCGTCTTCCATCGTGTCCCATGGATAAATAGATATTGTATATCTATTCACTGTTGAGACAGGCTCTCATTGGGCAGCTCCGACTGGCCTTGACCAAAGCCTCCTGAGTACTGGGATTATAGGTGTCATACACCTGGTTTTATTCTTACTTACATATGAGATGGTCTCCATAATTTTTTGAGAGCAGGGACTGGGTCCTACTGGTCATGTGACTCCAATGTAGAACAGGCACAAGTCTATGTCTGTACCACAGGAGTACCAGTGACTGCAGCCACTGAGTCCTGAGTGTGATGAGTTCAAGGCCTAACAGCCAAGCAGTAGTAGCTCATATCTTTAATCCTAATTCTAGGATTATGATACAGAGTTGAACCAGGAAGTGAAATAGCTGGGTGAGGAAGATATATAATAAGGCAGGAGGAGGCAGAAATTCATGCATTCTGTAGAAGTGGTCAGTCATGCTGAGGACCCATGAAGACAGCATTTACCCTGTTTGGCCTGAGAAGTTGGCTGGATGAGAACTAACTATGGTCTGTTTCCTCTTTCTGATATTCCAATCCCCACACCCTCCCTCTAAAAAGGAAAAAAAAAAAAACATGGCAAGATATAGATTAATAGAAATGGGTTAAGTTTTAAGAACTAGCTGATAATAAGCCTAAGTCATAGACCAAACAGCTGATAATTAATATAAGCTTCTGTGTGTTTCTTGGGAACTAAGCAGCTGTGGGACTATGGATCCAGACCTTAGGGCAAGAAACTTCTAACTACAACCTTATTACCAGGTGTCTTTGAGGCATGATTTCCCTGATGGCTTCAAGTCACTGGCTCCCTTCTTAGGAAAAGGTACAAGGACTACAGGACTTATGTGTTGTGTTCTTTACCCTCTCAGCATGAACAAGACATCATCTGCTTAGTCAGCTTTTCCAGCATGTTCCTTGTAAGTTTTCTCAGTTCAGATCTAAAGAGAAAAGTCCCTTTCCTCCATGTCAGCATTCTTGGAAACCCATGTCTATTTTGGTCTCTATCACTTTTTTAGTTTGGGGATTGACTTCTTGACCTTTGGGACATCCTCTTGTCTATGCATTGCATCCATCTCTGTAGGCACTTCCTTATTTCCTCTTGGGGATTATTTTAAGCTTTCGGGATATAATTAAGTCCTCGAGAGCCTTCTCACTTTACCAGAGCTGTCCAAGATGGTGACGGTGGATAGATGTAAAGGGACAACTAGAGAAACAAGGGTGAAATGACAAGAATGTGGTGACCATTTGGACATGGAGACTGCAGAGATGACATATATATCTCTGAGTTGTTTGTGCTGGAGATGGAAGATAACCCAGGGCCTGGGATGTGCTAACCAAGCACTCTAACCACTGAGCTACCCTTGCCCTTTGATTTTGTTTTTGAAATAACTGAATGACGTGTTTCTGCTGTAGAGGTGGAAGTCAGAGGAGAGAAAGAAGACGAAGGGGAGGCAGGAAGATAATGGACATTATTTGGGATGTTTCCATGGAGACAAGGTGACAAAATACAGGAGGTAATTGGAGATCTAGGAAACATAACTCAGGAGACTGCTGACATGAGGGTGGAAGCTGAAGCTGAGGGAGTCAGTGAGACATAACAGCGAGCTTATGGTGTGGCCACGACTGGGGATGCACAGGAGGAATTTGTCCTGGAAAGATGAGCGTATGATTACTGGAACTTAAAGAAAGTCAGGAGAAGAACCTGAATCAGAGGCCACTAGAGGAAAAATTTGAGGATGAGATGATCAGAAAGCTTAAGTGATGTAGAGACATCAGCCCAGGACAGAAGAATACCCACTGTAGTGGGATTCAGGAGTGACTTAGGGAAGCCCAGATGAATAGCTCCTGAGCTCAAGATCCCTATGGGGTATGGCCTAAACAAATAAAGACCCCAACAAACCTCACCTGCAGCCCTGTTTGTTCCTGTGTTCTTGAGGAGCAGATCAGCAGCCCAGTGTGGGATGGCTCCACTGTCCAAAAATTGTCTTAAGGTTCAACTTATATTGTCAGTGTTCATATACCCCTCAATAAATATTAATCCTTTATATGATATATTACAAATAAATATTTCTACAATATCTGGCACCCAATGTGGCCGCTTATTACAGCCCACTGAGTTAGCATGAAGGCCATTGGGAACCATAGGGATGGGACCTTCATCACGAGGAGAAGGAGGAAGAAGAGGAGGAGGAGGGAGAGGAGGAAAAGGAGAGGAGGAGGGGGAGGCTAGAGCCAGGTTGTTGAAGTGAAGTAGGGAGTCGGTAAAGAAGGGATACACTTCTGGAGGGGGATTCACTCATCTGTTCAGCAGGCTGCATCCCAAGTCCTGGGATATAGTAATGGGAAAAGAGGCAAACATTCCTTTCTTTATTCCCTGAATGTTCTAAGGGGTCTGGACAGAGGTGTTATGGTTTGGTTATTAAATGTCCTCCCCAAACTCAAGAGTTGAATGTGTGGCCTCCATTGTAGCAGTTTAGAAGCAGAGGCTTGTGTGTGTGTGTGTGTGTGTGATTGGATCAGGAGGGTTCAGATCTCATCAATGAATTCACAGCTTACTTGGTTTCTAGGGGAGTAGCTTTGTTACACATTCTATTAGTCGCTCTCATTCTTTAGCTGCCATGACATGAATAATTTTGATTCGCTACATCCTCTCTGCTGGCTGCCAGCATAGGCCCCAGCAAGGCCAAGTGATCATAAATCAAAAAGTTCTGAAGCAGACAAAACTAGACAGACAGAAAGACAGATAAACAAACTTCCTAGAAGCTGATTTTCTTATACATTCTGTCAGAGACAGCAGGCTAATTTACTCATTCTAGAGGCCGTTACCAGAACCCCATTCTAAGCAGTGAAGAAGCCTAAAAAGGCTGGCTTGCAACTTGGCCCATTGTACCCTGCCTTCTTCTGGATGTCTCATCCTTTCTTATTCCACCTGAATGAGAAGAGCACTGTGGGAGGGCTCATGGGGCAGTCTGACAGCCAGAGGGAGGAGAACATAGCCATAAAGTGCAGAATTGTATAACTTCTGAGCTAGTCCAGCCAGGTTCCCCCAAGCCCCCTAGTCATTTAGCTCTTGCTGAGGCCTGAAGGATATACTATTGAAGCTCCCCAGTGCCTACAGTTCTAGGACTAGATTTTCCTCTTGATTGGGGCCCACTGATCTCTTTCTCCTCTCACTGAAGGTAGGTACGTGAACCCAAGCAATCTCCCACAAGATGTGAGGCTAGAAAGACAGACTGGATTGGTGTTTTCTCCAAGCGAAGTTGAGCTTTGACACTTGTAACTGAGAGAGTGACGACTATGGCTGTGTCTGGATACACATGAGAGTGACTGTGTAAAATACATTGTTAAGTTTGGCAGAGGCCTGCTAACTCCAGGAGTTTTTGCTGTGCAGTTCTGTTGGCATTTTTGGTGGTGCTAGCCCAGCAGAAAATGGAGGGGCAAATAAGAAAGGAGCTTACGACATTGAGGAGAAGATCATAGCTACTTGGTACAAAAGAATCACCGTCAACCAAGGCTTTTCCAGGCTTCAGTTCTCTTAAGCTATATTCACGGAGAATTGGAAACTATGGAGAATTGTAAGCTA